>RCUC01157089.1:0-23555 GCA_003697995.1 Taxidea taxus jeffersonii | reverse complement strand
GGTCCTGAGACCGAGCCCCGAATTGGGCTCTCTGCTCGGCAGGGAGCCTGCTTCCTCCTCTCTCTCTGCTTGCCTCTCCATCTGCTTGTGATCTCCCTCTGTCAAATAAATAAATAAAATCTTTAAAAAAAATTTGCAGGTGGATTTGCATAATTTACCTTAAAAACCTGTGATTGTAACTTTAACAAATATCTAAATAAATCAGATTAAAACTCCTCCATGTGAAGAAACTACACCAGACTCCAGAACACATAACCCTAAGACCTAAAGGGAATCTGTGGGCCTTGGATGGACGGATTGAGTATTGCCAAGAGTGTCTCAGAAAATGTTTACTCTCTCTGTCACACCCAGAAAAGACCCCTCATACTGCTCTACAACAATGAACATCTATCTTATAGTTAATGCCTCAAAAAAAAAAAACCAAAAACTGACCGAAAGACTCATACACACCTTCATTTACTCAATAAACTAAATCTAAAATTGAGTTTGGTGATGATTGCACAACTCTGAAAATACCAAAACCACTCCAATACACACTCTAAAAGGGTGATTTTTATTGTTTAAAATTATGTCTCAATGCTATTTTTAAAAAAAGATGGTATGAGGGGCACCTGGGTGGCTCAGTGGGTTAAGCATGTGCCTTTGGCTCAGGTCATGATTCCAGGGTCCTGGGATCGAGCCCTGCATCAGGCTCCCTGCTCAGCGTGGAGCCTGCTTCTCCCTCTGCCTCCTGCTCCCCTGTTTGTGCTCTCTTTCTCTTTCAAATAAATTAATAAAATCTTAAAAAAAAAAAAAAGGCGTCAGATTACTCCACATTGTCAAGAAACAGCTCTCTGTTGGGAAACAGCACAGGTCTTCCCATGACAGGGTGATTTTGGCTCTTTCCTCTCTGAACTTTGCTCAGAGAGTCTTTAGTCGGCCAATGGGTCTTATTTCACACATGCCTCTTAGGGAGCTTTGATTTTAAAGATAACTTGAAAAAGTAAGGTACCAGGTGTGGGTTGGTAGGGGTGGAGGAGTGGCTGGAGGAGAGGCTGGGTTCATCAGCGTGGCATGCTGCCTGCACCTGGGGACCTCCTTCCTTCCTTCCTCTATGTCACCCAGCCTCTAGCAGCAGCTCCATAATGCAATGACCACGCTCTGGTTTCTCGAAGATAGTGAGACATGGGACTGCGAAAAACTCCCAAATCTATTTTGGGACCAGAGTAAATTTTATATAACCCACAAGTATATTAAGGGTGAACTACACACAATACTGACCCTCAAAACAGTGGCTGAAACAGAAAGAACCCTAGGAGCTATTAGCCTGGAGCCTTCCATGATTCTCAGGCTCTATGACCTGGACCTCATGACAACCTTCTGACATCCCTAGACTGACCAATCTCCAGTCCTGGGCCAGCCATGGTCCCCTACAACCCATAGAGCAAAGCCAAGGATGCATGGAGAAGTGGCGGTCACTAGTGGTGCTCCCTGGTACTGCAACTCCAGCTCCTGAACCCAGATGCCCAGAGGGACAGTAGGCTCAAACCACTGGGCACTTCCAAATTGTCCAAGGACCCTCCAGTTAAGATCTTCTCTCTCTCTGCAAGGGGCATGCTGCTGATGGTCATTTTCCCAACCCTCAAACTCAGCTCCCCAGCAGGATGGCTCCCGAGCGGAAACAGTAATCTCCAGTAAAGTTTCTGTGGGCATGAGTTACTTTGATTCCCACTGACACAGATTTGTGACATGTCCCCAGGTTGCATGCCCTGACTTTGACCAATTGAATAAAACAATCAATTAAGCGATAGTATTCCATGACGGAAATATGCTCAAATTACCATACCATACACACTCAACTGTTAGAGGCCCTGCACAACAAAGAACGAATCAATTCCTCTGTGCTCAAGTGAACACAGGGTCACAGCAGCAAGCGATCAGCAATGCCCTAAAGATTGCGAGATGGTCACTCACCCTGAGCTATTTACTCTAGAATTGTAGTTGCCTTAAAAGCCACACTTAAGTCACTAACAGATAAGACAACAGAAGTCATTATTGCCCTGACATCCAGCTTTTAGCTGTGGCTTTGTGGTGATTGGCTCTGTGACCTTGAGCAGCAAAGTTATCCTTGCAGGGTCTCATTTTCCATGAGAGCAAGTATCACAAGGCTGTACATTGATTTTTTTTTAAAGATTTTATTTATTTATTTCAGAGAGACAGCACAAGCATGTGGAGGGGAAGGGCAGAGGAAGCCAACCCCCAGCTGAGCAGAGCCTGGTTGGAGGAGGCCTGCGCAGGGGAGGGGCTTGGGGGGCCTTTGATGCCAGGACTCCAGGATCCTGACCTGAGCCAAAGGCAAATGCTTAACTGACTGAGCTTCCTAGGCACCCCTAGGCTGTACGTTTATGAATCAACATAAAACCTCAATTTAAGTTAACAAACATTAATCAGACATTACTTATCTACACGGAGGTTAATTTGAAAGACAATTGTTGGGGCGCCTGGGTGGTTCAGTTGGTGGAATAACAGCCACAAAGATAGCGAATTCCTGACCTAGTGAATGTGCCATGCAGGCAGCCTCTAGAATCAGGAAAAGCCAAGGAATTGAATTCTTCCCTTGAGCCTCTAGATGCAAAGCAGCCCTGTCAAACTGTGACACTGGTCTGGGGAGACTCATTTCAGGTACTAATCGAAGGTTAGGAACAAAATTAGAGCTCTGCCAAATGTTTGAATGCCCAAGCATGGTTTGATTAATAGAGGAAATTCTATTTATTTCCCTCTCCTCACATTCTCCTACAGTATTGGCCTTCAAGGAACACAGACTACAGGGCAGATAATATGAAAAAATGAGCAGGCAATTACAATCATGTTTCAATGAGGAAAATAGTGTTATTAAAAAGTATATGAGGGACACATAAGCTCAACTTGGGGTGCTCAAAGATTTCCTAAATGAAATGGCCATTGTATTAACCCGTTTCCCAGAGAAACTGAACCAATGGGAGAGAGAAGTGTGTGTGTGTGTGCGCGCGCACGTGCATTCATTATAAGGAACTGGTTCATAGGGTTATGGAGGCTGAGAAGTCCCGAGATTTGTAGTTGGCAAGATGTAGACCTGGGAGGGCCAATGGTGTGAATTCCAGTCTTAGTCTGAGTCCCAAGGCAGAAGATCAATGAATGTCTCAGCTTAAGCAGTTAGGCAAAGAGCATATTCTCTCTTTCTCTACGTTTTTGTTCTATTCATGCCTTTAAAGGATTAGATGAGGCCCACATTGGGGGAGGGCAATCTGCTTTACTCAGTCTACTGATTCAAATATTAATTCTACCCAAACAGCGCACGCACAAACCCAGAATCATGTTCCACCAAAGATGTGGGTATCTTGTGCTCCTAATTGTCATATAAAAGTAACCATCACGGACACTCAAGTGTCATCTGAAGTGTTAGTCTGTATAGCATCACATCCCAGAGCCTGGTGTGATGACTATAACATGAAGCATTTTTCAGTTGGTGGAAAGAACAAAGCAGGTTCTGACAGGAGAAGATCGCTAATGTATACCAGTGAACCAGGCAAATCTCAAAATAATTACATATCACACCATCCTCTTTTTGTAGAAAAGAAAAAGAGATATTTATAAATGTGCATCTGTACAAAGTACAGAGTATGAATTATACAGTAATAGTTGACAGTGATTGTTTCTGGGAAGAGGTGAAGGGAAGAGAAAGGTATAGGAGAAATTTCAATGTGTTACACGTGTGTGTGTGTGTGTGTATAGGAAAGGAGATGGCAGATTACTCACAAAAGTGCTAAGGAAAGAATTTTTGAGTGGATAGGATTCTTAATGGGAAATCTTATGTTCTTTCCACTTCTCTGCATTTTCTTTCTTTCTTGGGTTTTTATATTTATAAAGGTTATATCTACCTTTAAAAGGTATTACATGTACATGGTCTGAAATTCAAGGGGCGCAAGATACCCAGGGAAAGTCCTCTCTCACAGCTCCTCTCATAGCTTCCAGTACTCATCCCAGAAGGCATTGCACTGTGGCCAGTTTTCTGATTTGTCCTCCAGGGGATAGTTTAAGGATCTTCTTAACTATTCGTTAATTAGTTTCCTGTTTAACCTGAATGGATGCATAGGAGAAACACTTTCCTATACCTTCCTTCCCCCGCCTTAATATATGTTGGAGATTGTTTTATATCCATACACAGAACTGCATTGTTCTTCTAATTTCATTTATATATTTTGAAGTTTATTTTTAAGTAATCTCTACACCCAACATGGGGCTTGAACTCATGACCCTGAGATTAAGGGTTGCATGCTCTTCTGACTGAGCCAGTCAGGTACCCCTGCCTTCTTCAAAAGAAGAAACAGCTGCCTGGTATTCCACTATGTGAGTACACTGGGAATTCTTGAATTGTTTCCTATCTGTCAGGTTATTAAAGTGTCCCTAACCTTTCTGCTCTCACAGTGCTATGATGACTATCCTTATGAAGCAGGTCATTCAGCACATGTGCAAAATGGATCTCTAGAAGTGGAAACATTAAGGCAGAGTATGTCATACTTACTTTTGGAAGACTTTCCAACTTGTTCACCATAGACGGTATACCAACATCACCCACAAAAATAACAATGAGCCTGTTTCCCCATACTTTTTTTTTTTTTTTTTAAAGATTTTACTTCTTTGATAAAGACACAGTGAGAGAGGGAACACAAGCAGAGGGAGTGGAAGAGGGAAAAGCAGGCTTCCTGCTGGGCAGGGAGCCCGATGCAGGGCTTGATCCTAGGACCCTGGGATCATGACCTGAGCCAAAGGCAGGTGCCTAAGGACCCAGCCCCCCAGGCACCCCTCCCCACACTCTTGTCAAAAAAGCATCACCAATCTTTTTGATCTTTGCTGATGTATGAAAAGTGGCATCCTACTATCATTTTAATTTTTATTATGGAGTTTTCTTTCGTATGTCTAGACTCTATTTGTATTTCTTTCCTGATGAAGTGTATTTTCAGTAATTTGCTCATTTTAATTCTTGAGCCACTGGTCTTTTTAAGATTTTGTTTATGTTTTGCGAGACTGAGAGAGACAGACCATAAAGGGGGTGGTTGAGGGAGGAGCAGAAAGAGGGAGAAGCAGGCTCCCCGAGGAGTAGAGAGCCCCACGAGGGGCTCGGTCCCCAGACTCCAGACTTGGGAGCCAAAGGCGGGTACTCAGCTGACTGAGCCGCCCAGGCCCCCAGCATCATCGGTCTTTGATAGTGGCTTTACCTCTAAAGGAGATGGGCATGTTATGGTAAGTTTCCACTTTATTTCTTGCCTGTCTTTTGACTTCATTTGCGGTTCATCCATCTACATACATTTCTTTTGGTAATGAGAATGCATTGGCCTCCCTTAAAGAACGTGACTTCATTATGAGGAGGAAAGGCTCAGTTCAGGCCACCTTCGTTTTCATCACTTCCGTGTCGCCCGCTTCTCACTTGGGCAGCTCGGCCTGTTCCCCGCGGCCCCTGCACTCCGTCCGGCTCGTGCACCTTCGCACTGCGCAGCTACACGCCTGCTCCGTCGGGGACACTGAACAGGCCGCTCCACGACGGTCCCACACACAACGTGTCACCAAGTGTTCGCGGTCTTCTCCAGCCGCACTCCACTCGCTGTGAAGCCCAGCGTCCTGTTCTGCAGGGCTGTGCGGGAGCCGCTGCCCCCGTTTTAGGTCATCCTGGCCTCCCTCCCCTCCCCGGCGGCCTCCGGGCCAAGCCCCGCTCCCCGCGGCCGCACCGCCACTTCTACCCCTTCCCGCCCACCGGCCCGGTCCGGGCGGTGCACACCCGCCCTGCTAAAGACAAAAAGCACTCGGGGGACGTTCGTGCCGGCGGGGCAGGGAGGACACCCCGCGAGGCGGGAAGCCGTCCCCGAAGGTGCGAGTCCGCGGGCGGGCGAGGGTCCCGGGGGGGGGGGGGTCCCGGCGGGGACGATGGGCGGGGGGCCCGTCCGAACCCGGCTCGCAGGGCTCTCGGGACCGCGCGCCGCGGAGCTCAGGCATCGGGTGCGGGAGTGTCGCTCAAGTGGGGCCTCCGGGACGGACCACGGGCGCCCCAAGGTCGGCTGAGCCGGAACGCGGGGCTCGGGGCGCCCACGGCGGCCCCGTCGCACCCCCCCGGCCCGGAATCGGTCCCCGCAGGCGGCCTCCGGTCGCAGCCTCCTCGACCCGGGGCTTCTGCCGCCGCAGCGGGACGGGGACACGTGGGGCCTCCTAGCCGGCGTCGCCGCCTACACCCCAAAACCGTCTGCGGTCGCCCCCCGCCCGTCCCCAGAACGAGCCCAGGAGTGAACGACGCACGGACAGCACGACGCGCCGCGCGACCAGGGACCTTGAATGCAAAGGAAAGGCGACCATGGCTCCCAAACCGCCGGCAACCCGAGGGTCAAAGAAGCGCCTCGGAACCGAAAGCGCGACCCCGGGTTCTGCCGCCAGAGGGGACGCGTTTACGGACGGCTTCCGGGGCGGGGTCTGGCCGGGAGCGGAAGCTCCCGCGCGGGGCCGGGCGGGGTCGGAGCGGGCGCGGGCCGCTGCTTCGCGGGCTCCGGGTGGGCCCGGCGGGCAGCGGGAAGGCGGCACCGCGGCGGTGGACGACGCTCGGCCGGACTCCCCGGCCCCGCGGCCATGAACCTGGAGCGGCTGCGGAAGCGAGTCCGGCAGTACCTGGACCAGGTGGGCGGCCGGACCCGGAGCGAGGGCCCCGGGGCGCGGAAGGCGAGCCGGCTCGGAGCCCCGGTCCGCAGGGGGACTGTCGTCGAGGTCTTGGTGGCGCCTGGTCCGGCCGGGCCTGGGCTAAAGCGCCGAGGGGACGGGTCCCCGCCCGCCCTCTGTGCAGCGGGGAGGCCGCGGGTCCCTGCAGCGACGCCCCGAAGCGGCTCGCACGTGCTCGGAGCCCCGCCGCGCCGCCCTGACTGCCGCGCGGAGTGGGCGCTGGCGTGGGCCGTGGCCGCGAGCCGAGTGCGGGGCGGTGCTCTCGAGGGACCCCAGAACCCGCAGGGTCACTTCGGGTTCCTGCGTGCGTAGTCCCCGCCTCAGTCGGGGTGAGCGGCTCCGGAGGGCTGTGACGTGGTGCTGCATCGGGGGCTAACCCTAAGCCTGACCCCGAGCACTCTCTCCGGCCCTGGGGACGAGTGAGGGATGAGACAGGCCTGGTTTCCACCCTTGGGGCACTTAAAGTGAGCAAGCTTGTAACCATTCCCTAAGCGCTCCTCTTGGCGGATTGACTGCCGCCGAGTTCCCGCCTGCGTGGCTAATGAGGAGATACGGTAAAAGAATTGTTTAAAGTGTCTAGTGTTGGGGGCGCCTGGGTGGCTCAGTGGGTTAAAGCCTCTGTGATCCCGGGGTCTTGGGATCGAGCCCCGCATGGGGCTCTCTGCTCAGCGGGGAGCCTGCTCCCCTCTCTCTCTGCCTACTTGTGATCTCTGTCCGTCAAATAAATAAATAAAATCCTAAAAAAAATAAATTGTCTAGTGTTTTAGGTACCTGCTGATAACATTTTCCCAATGTATAAGTTAAAAAGAAATCCTACCGGGTCGCCTGGGTGGCTCAGTTGGTTAAGCAGCTGCCTTCGGCTCAGGTCATGATCCCAGCGTCCTGGGATCGAGTCCCACATTGGGCTCCTTGCTCAGTAGGGAACCTGCTTCTCCCTCTGCCTCTGCCTGTGCTCACTCCTGCTCTCTCTCTGACATAAATAAATAAAATCTTAAAAAAAAAAAAAGAAATCCTACCTTCTTGAGCTGTATATTGTTAAAGATCTTGCAATAATGTTTTAATTGTATTACTGAACCAAACTCAGCTGAGATGTAAAATGGATATATGATTGGTGGACCCTTGCAACATGCAAACACTTATTGTATATTAAGATGTTGATTTACTATATAGCATTCTAATAATATTAGATATTTGTTTAAAACTATTAAAATAACTACTTTTTTTTTTAATACAGCAACAGTATCAAAGTGCTCTATTTTGGGCAGATAAAGTAGCTTCACTCTCTCATGGTAAGTGACAACTTCTAATTTTTTTTTTCTGATTTCTGTATTTTAAAAACCTTTCTATTTTTCCTTATACCTCTTACCACTTTATGTGATTTTTTTTCCTTTCAGAGGAACCCCAGGACATTTATTGGTTGGCTCAGTGTCTCTACCTAACAGCGCAATATCATAGAGCGGCTCATGCACTTCGGTCACGAAAACTGGATAAAGTAAGTGTTGGTGTGAACGTTAAAGTTTCCCAAAGTTTTTCAAAATTGTCATTAGATTAAATGTCAAAATTATTTAAAAGGATTCAGTTTTTCTTACTGAATGTGAAGAGAAATTTTCTTATTCCTAATTTGCACCCCCCCAATCTAGTCACTAAGTTTTGAAAATTCTGTTTTCTAAATAACCCTGGAATCATGGATATTCCTTTCCCTCTCATTACTGCTTATATGTGTCAGGTCTTTAATTTGTTTAATCTGTTTTGTTTTAATCTTTTATCTGCTTTCTCTAGTAACATCTATCCCACTCTACTTTCCCTCTCTTTTTAACTGTTTATTAAACTATCACAAGGTAATCTTCCCAAAATACGGAAACACAGGCCTGGTTATACCATTCACAATATCACTGACTGATCTCTCATCACCTACAGAGTAAAATCAGATGTGTCATTAGGCACCAAAGATCCTTTATGATTTCTCTGCAGTCTCTGTAGAACCCAGCACCATGACCAGTACATATAACACGTAACCCAGTCATGCTGACTACTTGCATTCCCTTGGACATGTGACAGCTGTTCATGCTCAGTGCCTGGAATGCTGGCCAACCTCTTACTTTTCTCTCCCTTGCACATGTATTCTTTAACTGGCTAGTATTTCTCATGATCTTCTTTCAGACTTTATGTTGTTTATGTCTTACATAGTGCTGTGTTTATGTCTTCCTGCCAAAACCTCCTTGAGGGTAGATCCTAACTCTTTTTTATTCTTAACCATCTTATTGTTTTATTTTGCCTTTTTAAAAAAGATTTTATTTACTTCAGAGAGAGAGAGAGCACACCAGCATGGCGGGGGCAGGGCAAAGGGAGAAGCTGGCTCCCAGCTGAGCAGGGATCCTGATGCAGGACTCTGTCCCAGGACCCTGGGATCATGACCTGAGGTGAAGGCCCATACTTAATCAACTGAGCCACTTGGGTGTCCCTCCTTACTCCTTTTTGAATCATTAGTACCTGGTAAACGGATGAATATGAGTTAAAAAGATTGGATTTGGGGCGCCTGGGTGGCTCAGTGGGTTAAGCCGCTGCCTTCAGCTCAGGTCATGATCTCAGGGTCCTGGGATTGAGTCCCGCATCGGGCTCTCTGCTCAGCAGGGAGCCTGCTTCCCCCTCTCTCTCTCTGCCTGCCTCTCTGCCTACTTGTGATCTCTTTGTCTGTCAAATAAATAAATAAAATCTTTAAAAAAAAAAAGACTGGATTTGGATTTTCTGCAAGAGTAAAAGGACATGATGAAAGTAACTTTCTTCATTTTATGTTTATAGTTTTCTCTTAGAATGAGGATGTATATTATCTTGATCTCTTTTTTAATAGATTGATTTCTTTTTTAGCTGTATGAAGCTTGTCGCTACCTTGCAGCTAGATGCCATGTAAGTATGCTCTCATTTTCAGTTTTCTTTGGTAAAATTTTAATTATGTGAATGTTACACATCCATTACATATGTGTAAGGATTCTGGTGATCAAGTTTGGCAGTTAAGTAAAGTAGTTCATGAGGAAATGTTTTCTTTAATATTGTTTGCTATAAAATATTGATTCTCCATTTACTGGAATCTGACATGCATGAAGAAGATTCTGCTTTAGAATTTTAAATTTTAAACTCTACGTTTTAAATTCAGGTAATGAGTATGATATTATGTTGCCCTTTTAAAGTCTATAGTACTTGTGTCTGTACTGTTAGCAGTCATGGGTGATGGACAGGATTTCTGGTTTTACATAGTATGCTGCGAGAGAGCATCAGCAGGCTCTTGACATTCTTGACATGGAGGAGCCAATCAACAAAAGGTTATTTGAAAAATACTTGAAGGACGAAAGTGGCTTGAAAGACCCCTCCAGTGACTGGGAAATGTCACAGTCTTCGGTAAGTCATGCTGTGGTTAGCATCCTGCCGTAACATTAGTAAGAATTAGTCACATGATGTGGCAAACCTAAATCACTTTCGTTTATTTGAGTATAACTACGTTAAGACAGTTTGGTTCCCAACTTATTTGCAACTGAAACACAAAAAGATCCCGAACGTTCTGTGTCCTTAGTTGGAAGCTATAGTTATGTCCTCATATGTTTGAACCTGAAAGAGGCTGACGTGAGATCTTTCTTCTCATTTTTGATACCTTAAACCTTTCCCCATCTTACTGTGTTGCAACACCCTCCTCCCACCAAAAAACCTTGGTTATCTTAGTTTGCTTCTTTGCAGGGAGTGGTCTGGTGTTACTATGTTATTTAATATATATTTCAGTTTGTATACTTCATATCTTCCTGAAGTTGCAAATTCCTTGTTGGCGGGGATTATATAATGTAACATAATAAGTAATATTCACAGCTTTTTAATCTGAACTGTTCTATTTTTCTTTTTTTTTTTTTAACAGCCTTCTTGAGATATCTTTGTGCTAAGAAGTACATTAATTTTTCCACTAAGAAAGATATTTATGAGGGAGCTTGGTATTACCATTATTATTTTGGACTGCTTATCCATTAATTTACTTGCTAAGAAATGCATGGTTTACTTATAATGTGTTATTATTTTATGAAATTACCTTTTTTTTTTTTTTTACAGGTCATGGGGTACTGACTGGGTCTAAGTTTAGCTTATTATATCTTCTAATATTTTTGGTTTGGAATTCCTGATGACTTTTCTTTGCCTTTCACCCCTTTCAGCTGCCCGTCTCTGGATCATCTATATGTTTAGTTATGTGTTTCTTGAGGGTCAGAGTCTGGAATTTAAGTTGAATTACTGTATCCTCATGTTAACGGTGGTAGTGTGGTGGTTACTGTGTGAACACTGTGGCATGTGTGAGCTGTGCAGAGAATGATTCCCTGGAGTTCTCAGGCCTTGTAAGTTAGATGGGGAAAGGAAACTTGTGTGGGGTCACTAGTAAGCATCAGAGCTAGGATTTGAACTTAGATCTAACCAGTCCTATAAATCCATGACCATTGTCCTATGTTGCCGCATTTTCCAGTATTCACTAAGAACCTTTCAGTGAGAGCTGCCTGTCAAATTGCCTGACTTTAACACTTGTATGCTGCTTGCCGCCCCAATCGTAACCCTTTTTTTAAAAGATTTTTTATTTGTTTGTTAGAGAGCGAGCGAGCACAGGCAGACAGAGGCAGGCAGAGGGAGAAGCAGGCTCCCCGCCGAGCAAGGAGCCCGATGTGGGACTCGATCCCAGGATGCTGGGATCATGACCTGAGCCGAAGGCAGCTGCTTAACCAGCTGAGCCACCCAGGTGCCCCAATCATTACCCTTTTTGAGACAGAACAGATCAGGAACAAAGTAGCTGTGGCATGTGCTCTATAAGAATTGTTAAAATGAGAAGAGCCTGGGAGAAACAGTTTAGAAAAGCTTTACTTTGCTTTCCTCTTTCTGTTAATTTATGCCATCTGACGGTTGGGATGGAATAAATTCTTTTAGAGGGTAGGAAGAGTCTCAGTTTTCAGATAATATATAACTCATTTTATTTTATTTATTTATTTGCGCATGGGAGAAAGCACAAGGGTGGGGAGGGTTGGAGGGAGAAAGAGATTCTCCACTGAGTGGAGAACCCGATGTGGGACTCGATCCTGGGAATCCAGGATCACGACCTGAGCCAAAGGCAGACGCTTAACCCACTGAGCCACCCAGGTGCCCCAGATAATATATAATTCTTGATCAAAAGTTAAGCTTATAAGTACTGATTTAGTGTGTGACTCATTTTTCCAACAGATAAAGAGTTCTATTTGTCTCCTACGAGGGAAGATCTATGATGCCTTGGACAACCGAGCCCTGGCTACCTGTAGCTACAAAGAAGCTTTGAAGCTCGATGCCTACTGTTTTGAAGCATTTGATCTTTTAACATCACATCACATGTTGACAGCCCAAGAAGGTTTGGAAACTCAGGTGTTTTCATGTTTAGCATGATTAATATTGGTTGAATTTTTTTTCTTCTGAAATCTGTAGAATCAAGAGCAGACTATGTGCAGGTTAAATAGGCGTATTAACTTAGCATCTTCAAATGTGGAGCACATTGTTATCAGAATCTTTAGGGGTTTTGATGTGATGAGACCATCTTTTGGAGAAGTGACTTAAGGTAGTGTAAACTGAGTTCTCGGTATCTGATTCAGAGATGCCTGACCTGTGTATACCTCAAAGCCCCGAGGGGCTTTGGAAACATTGGTGTGCAGTTCCCAACTCCAGGCAAGTGGAACAGAATCTCTGGTGGTGGGGCTTTGGCATCAGATGTTTTAAAGCTCTCAGATGACCTGAAGGTACAACTAGGGCTGAGAACCATAGACTTAGTATGTGAGCAGTAATATGAGGAGGAGACATACAAGAAGCAGAGAGAAAGTGGAGGTGTTGTACGAATGAGGTTCAAGCATAGTTTAGGCTAGTGCCTTGGTTCTCAGCCAGGTTGATTTTGCTCCCTATGGACATTTTTTATTTTTACAAATTGGGCTTGGGAGTGCAAGGTTGCTACTGGCATCTAGTGGGTAGAGATCAGAGATCCTGCTCACCGTCCTGTGGTGCTAGGACGGCCAACTCTGTCCACACAGAGTGACATTGGGAAACTAGCTTGTTGGTCCTTGTACCTCGTGATGACCAGGATCACCTAAAAGACTTCATGACTTAGCCCTCCAGGTAGTTCTTATCGTCTAGGTCTGGAACCATTGTCTTAGTTTTTCTAGTACATTTGGATCTTATTATTTTCTCCTCTGAGTTTGATTTACTTAGACCAAGAATTATAGAAGAATACTTTTCATTGCTGATGTTTTCCGCCCCCCTAAATATTGTGAGGACATTTTTTGTTCTTAACATTTTTAAGAAAAAGAACTTCTTGAGTCACTACCTCTTAGCAAGCTCTGTACCGAAGAACAGGAATTGCTACGCTTTCTCTTTGAGAACAAATTAAAAAAGGTAAGTGAAAACACGTAGTATTTGCTTTATGTAAATATTTCACTGAATTTGGCCTCTGTTCTTTTACTGGTTAAATTTTTAAAAGTTAATTTTTATTAATTTAGCATATTTGCAAGAATAAAAAGAATATATGATGTGATTAATTAAAAAAGCTTCCAAAAACATGTCTTTCTCCTAGGGACTCATTATACTAATTAAACTGTCACATGAATGGGATGATGTTGTATGAAAATGAGGACTTTTTCTTATGCTTCCTGAACTTGTAATTTGTAAATTACTTCCTACCCTGGAATTCCGTGACAAAATTGAGAAGAGAGTTGAGCTAATTGAGAGGAGGATGGATGGGATGGGATGTTAGGGCTTCCAGAGGCTCACACCTGCCCTGTGCAAACCCAAGCCCTTGGGCCAGATGGAGTCTGCCATTTCGTTTGTACTGCTCACTGAGTTCATGTTTACCTTCTCTGTTGCAGTATAATAAACCTAGTGAAACTGTCCTCCCCGAGTCTGTAGATGGTTTGCAAGAGAATCTGGATGTGGTAGTGTCTTTAGCTGAAAGACATTATTATAACTGTGATTTTAAAATGTGCTACAAGCTTACTTCTGTGTAAGTATATCTACTCATTTCTGTGTGGGAGCATAGAGCCCAGTCCCATTTGTACCTAAGAAGGGTGCAGGGCTGCTTTCCGAGTAATCTTGAACTAATTGGTGATAATTTAAGTTGTCTTTACCTTTTGCTGAGTACTAGAGGGTTCCTTTTGTCTTAAAGGAGCAATTTATAGACACAGGTTTATGCACACTGTTGCTTTATTCCATTACCTTGGGAATAGACATGCCCCTCATCTGTCTTTTACAATTTGCAAGTTTGGAAATATGATTCTGGCACGTAGTCTTATAAAATCCATTCTTTGTTAAAGTAGGGACTGGTGAATTCTTTTAGGTACTGGGTGCTGAGTCAGGCTCACTAACTAGCCAGGCCGTCTCCCCCCCATATCAGTCTTCAGGTGCACATGATTCAAGTTTGTCTTTTGGCTGAATTACATATGCTGTTTTTAATGTGTGTGTTGTTGAAGTGAACACACATTTGCTATTTTTAACAGATCTTTGGGGTTGCCTAAAATCCTTGATATCACAAGGATTTTAATTGACAAATGCTTATGATCTGTTTATATCTGTTCATATTGTTTTTAATCCTTCTAAATAATTGGATTGCTTGTTTTATGTGTTCTAGTTCTATTGACTAGAACTAAATATATGTGATAGAATTTATTTCTATCATTAACAAATAAAACAGAATTTTCCCTTTCATCTATAAGATAATCATTACCTTAACTGTGCTAACCTGAAGATGAATAAGAAAGTAAAAAAGAGGTGTGCCTGGGTGGCTCAGTGGGTTAAGCCTCCGCCTTTGGCTTGGGTCATGGTCTCAGGGTCCTGGGATCGGGCCCCGCATCAGGCTCTCTGCTCAGCAGGAAACCTGCTTCCCCCTCTCTCTCTGCCTGCCTCTCTGCCTACTTGTGATCTCTCTGTCAAATAAATGAATAAAATCTTAAAGAAAAAAAGTAAAGTATTGTAACCCACAGTATTTTACATAATGTTGTAATGAGTATTTAGACATAGCTAAGTTTAAAGAGTTACGATCTGTTACGTACTGTTTCTGGTGTAGTAAATGTGTTGCTTTGACTTTCAGAGTAATGGAGAAAGATCCTTTCCATGCAAACTGTTTGCCTGTACACATAGGAACACTTGTGGAGCTGAATAAAGCAAATGGTAAATGTTTTTTTAAATTCAAATAATAATTGTTGGGGTGCCTGGGTGGCTCCTTTGGTTGAGTGTGGTTGAGTGTGCATCTCTTGACTCAGCTCTTGATCCCAGGGTCATGAGTTCAGGCCCTGTGCTGGTCTCTATGCTGGGTGTGGAGCTCACCTAAAATCAAACAATAAATAAAATGATAATTGTTAAGGGATGGTTGGGTGTGGGGTGCGTGGATGGCTCAGTGGTTAGGCGTCTACCTTTGGCGCCGGTCATGATCCCAGGGTCCTGGGATCAAGCTGTGCATTGGGGAGCCTGCTTCTCCCTCTTCCTGCTGCTTCCCCACTTGTGCGTGCACACACAATCTCTCTGGCAAATTAATAAAATCCTTGAAATAATAATAATTGTTAATACAAAAAAAAATTCTGTAACTGGAAATTTTCTCTCATAAATCCTGGATAATTGAGATTGCAGGTGACAATATAGTGGAGTTCTCCAGTGAGGATGAGGAATAAGGGTAAGAAAGGCTTATCAAAATGACTGAGGGTCAACCAGGACAGTCTTCTTTTATCTTTGCCTCGTTTTCTCCAATGTAGTTTCTGGTTTAGGTTACATAAGCTTTAGAGTACTGGGGGGCCGTTTTTATTTTTCCTTTTTTTGTAAAATCCGTAAGAAAATTGATACAGACAGCAGGCAGTAACTGTTTAGAAACTGGTGGGGGATAGATTTTTTTGCTTGTGCTTTCCATATTTTAATATTTCAGAAACATTCAGTTACATTTGGATGCTATTTGCCCTTAAATCTTTTAAACTGAGTAGTGAACTCTGCCAGGAGTTTAAAGAGCCAGACACTCCAGCTCCAAACCCCTGCTGCTCACAGTCCGTGGACCGGCAGCATCCCGTCTCCCAGAGCTCTCTGCAGATGCCGTCCCTCTGGCTCTCCTGGTCTCATGAGTCCCAAGTCCGAATGTGGGAAATGTCACCAGGGTGTTTTAGAACTTGCACTTATTTATCAAGAAGTCATCTTGCTGAGTTGGTAAACCGAAGAAAGTTTGGTTATGCAGATTGGTTGTGGGTGATTAAGATGGTCCATAATAAGGCCATGGAGTCAGACATCAGTTTTTGTTTTTGTTTTTTAAGATTTTTATTTATTTATTTGAGAGAGAACCTGAGAGGGGAGAAGGTCAAAGGGAGAAGCAGACTCCCTGTGGAGCTGGGAGCCTGATGTGGAACTCGATCCTGGGACCCTGGGATCATGACCTGTGCTGAAGGCAGTCGCTTAATCAACTGAGCCCCCTAGGCGCCCCTAGTTTTTAAGACAGGTGAAGAGCTGAGACTTACTTTTTAAGCAGCATGGCAGGCTTTGTCATGTGCCGTTCATCCGGTTTTCTGACCACTCAGAAGCACTCAGCACCGCTCACTTAACCGGGTCAGGAGTTTGGATGATGGAGGTGAACGGAGCAGCTGTAGCAGCTGCCCTGTGCGGTTCATGTATCTCATTAGGTAGAAAGAAAGAAAAGTATGAAGTTATTGCTGTGAGAACAAAATCTTTGTGATTGTGGAGAGTTGTAACTAGAAGAAAGTCATATCTTAAAATTCATTGGATGTAATTTTTTTTCTTTTTCTCTAATGTAGAACTTTTCTATCTTTCGCATAAGTTGGTGGATCTATATCCTAGTAATCCTGTAAGTAAATGTATACCTTTTTTTGGTGTTTTTTTTTTTTTTTTTTAACTAGAACCTTAAAAAATATGTAACCGGTGTTTAAGTAGTAACTTACATTTAAGTTCAAGCAAATAATGTTTTATTTCAAGGTGTTGGAGAAGAACCTCCTAGTGCTATGATAATTAGAAGCAACATTAAATTTTTCAGTCCAGGAAGGTTTTTTTTTTTTCCTTAGATATCTTCAAACAATAACAAAAGACACAAATAAGACAAAAATCCTTTTTTTTAATTTTCTGGTTATGGAAATTATATATGCTTATTTTAGAATACTTGATGTAAGAAAAATAAGATGTTGAAAGTGAAAGTCATATCACCTCTCGTGAGTAATGCTCTTTCATGTTGCACGTGTAAGATACCTAACTGAACTGTGTAGTGATTGAATCTTTGTGTCTCCCACATTGCTGTGGGTCACAGCCAGGACCCAGAAATTGAAACTGGAATCAGGAACTATGTCTTTAGAGACAGAAGTCAGGGATCAAGGCCTAAGGCCCACACAAGGTACACAATGTGTACCTTAGGCCAGTGTGAAAATAATTAAGAAAGAGGCAAAACCATTGCAAGAGAAGTCAGCTAAGGAGGTTGATCCTGGTGAGTGCCTGCTACAGCCAGGGTCAAGCCAGGGCAGACATGATGCAGGCTGGTGTTTGAACTAAGTGTTCAGGAGCCTTATCTTCTACTGAATGCTGCAGGAACATCGTTGAAGGCACTTGGAGGAAGCATCTATTCTTTTTCATCTAGGACTTGATAGACAGCCTGTCTTAGAGAAGTTTCCAACTTGAACTAGAATAACTTGAGCTAGAACATGTGATGGGACATCTAGTCCTGTTTCTGGCCTAGAATGTTAGAGATTTCCAGTTCCAAGTTAAGCATCTTTGGTCACAGTAAATTTTAAATTTTGTAGGTGTCTTGGTTTGCAGTGGGATGCTATTATCTCATGGTTGGTCATAAAAATGAACATGCCAGAAGATATCTCAGGTATGAATCTGTTGTCTTCCTCTGTAACAAGCCTATAGGAACTGATTTTTTGTTCATCCTTTTTAATACAATAACTAGTTAAGTAATTTAAAAGCAGTATGAAAGAATGATTTCCTTAGCATATTTGGTTCAGTTGTATCAATTATGTACCTTTTTTTTTTTTAAAGATTTTATTTATTTATTTGATAGAGATCACAAGTAGGCAGAGAGGCAGAGAGAGAGAGGAGGAAGCAGGCTGTCCGCAGAGCAGAGAGCCGGATGCGGGGCTCGATCCCACGACCCTGGGATCATGACCCGAGCCGAAGGCAGCGGCTTTAACCCGCTGAGCCACCCAGGCGCCCCTCAATTATGTACCTTTTTATAAGATGTCATGAGGGGAGATTAGTCAGTGGTGTGGACCTTGTTCTCAATAACTTATGATATATCTAAATTATTTATAAATGAGAAGAAATGTGAAAGAATAATGTAATTTGAAGCCTGTTTTTCATTTACAGAGATACTGTTAACAGTTGTGAAATTACGTGAAACCACGTGAGATTAGGATCACTAAATGTGACTATAGAACAGAATTCTTGGCATAGTGAGCTAGTTTATATAAGGATCTGCTGCGGTCTTAGCTTTAGGAACTCCATGCAGCCCAGTCAAGTTCCTTAACCAGTATTATTCAATTACTGAAGTGCAGAAGAATGTCCAGTGTGGGAAGAATAACTAGAGATTTAAGGTTTTATAATAACTGACTTCTTCCATGTGAGCAAAATAGAAAATGGCTCTAAGGGAAAGTGTGTAAACTTTGGACCCAGATTTGAACTCTAATGCAAGTCCTGCCACTTACTAGCTGTAATTCCTTGGGAAAGTTAATTTCTCTGACCCTCTCTTCTTTAAAAATGGGAATGGTCCAGTACTTGTATCCCAGGCTTGTTAGGAAAACTAGGAGGATGACATGTGAGGATCTTTCACTAGGAAAAAAATAGGAGTTCCCTGGTTAGTTGAGCGTTACCCATTTTGGAAGAACTTGTGCTTTCTCGTGGAGTAGGAAGGTATGCTTCTCTGATTAAGTGATGGACTCCACATGAAGCAAGGAACATTTGAGTGATAGAAAACATAGAAAATAAACTGCTGGGAAATGGGAATCTCATCCTTTATGTTTTCCATGTTTTGTGATATGGGTTACCAGTGTGTCTGCTGACTGGGGATTACTTAAGACAGAGACCATGCAGACCAGTCTGCAGAGCCAGAGTGACCTCTTATCACCATCCGGCTGTCACTTCCTCTTCCCAGGCTCAGTGTCCGTATCTTTAAAATAGAATAATTCATCTTGTGAGTCATTAGGATTAGGTGGTGCATGTAAGGCCTATAAGATGGTGCTTCATTAAATGGTTGCTGTCACCACCATTAATGAAACAAAGCTCCTGGATTAAGTAATGTTCTTAATTCTGTACAGGATGGCAGTGGGTTATTGTACCTAAAAAGTCGTGGACCTCTGTTAAAATTTCTTAAAATTTTTCTTGTTTACTGTGAAGCGTTGTCTTATTTTAAATGCATGAACACAGTTGTTATGTAAGTATTTAATGTGTTCAGAGCTCGTTCATTCTAATATCCTCGAAGCCTTCAGCTTAATATAAGAGGAAAAAATTTAAGAATGACTGACTAGCAACTGGAGAAAGACAACTACCACATGATCTCTCTGATATGAGGAAGTGGAGATGCAACGGGGGTGGGAGTTAAGGTGGTAGGAAAAGTAAAAATGAAAGAAGATGGGATCGGGAGGGAGAAAAACCAAAAGAGACTCTTAATGTCATAAAACAAACTGAGGGGGGTGGGGGGAAGAGGGGTTGGGTGAGGGGGGGTGGGGTTACATCATATGTTTAAATAAAGCTTAAATAAAGTAAAAAAAAAAAAAATGACTAGGATGATATCTCTTGTTTCAGCAAAGCAACAACACTTGAGAAGACTTATGGGCCTGCGTGGGTAGCGTACGGGCACTCGTTTGCAGTGGAGAGTGAGCACGACCAGGCCATGGCTGCCTACTTCACGGCCGCACAGCTGATGAAAGGGTACTGCAGAGCACGTGGTAAAATCCACGAAGGATTGCCTTTGCTCACAGAAAGACAATTCCATTATTACTGCCACTGCCATTGGGTTGCTGAACTAAACAAAAGTACCTTACTTGTGTCTTGTTAGTAGCTTATGATTGTAAAATAACTGGAAATTGAGGGAAAGGGAGGCTGGTGTAGTGATTTTGTAGCAGTTCACCTTGACCAGGGCAGATGCAGAAGGGAACTAGGAAATTAAGCTGAGGGAAGAGATGCGACCCCTCTCACGCTTATGCAAGAATGAAAGTATTCATACGCCACTTGTTATTTATATCCTATTTAAGTCCAAAAGGGATTTGCTGTGGGCTTAGAGGACTGTATTTGCCAGTGTTCTAGATTTACGTCAGTGTTAAGGATATCGATACTCAGTGACGTAAATGTGCCCTAAGAGTATCTTACTTTGGGACGTGAAGTGTTGCTATTGTTCTGTCTACTCTCTTTGGACTCACGTGGCCCCAGCCCTAGGCCTGCCGTGCGGTGTTCTTTCGTGTGGGCTGCCTCTGTCTCTGGGAAGGTGGTAGGAGTGCAGTAGCTCAGACTGCTTGATGATCTTGGCAAATAATGCCCCCTCTTGAAAAATACATGTAATCATAGTACTTATTGCTGGGAGTAACTGAGACAATTACAGACTTTCGGCAATACGTGATGTGCTGAAAGCCCTCAGTAAAAGTTAGCTGCCTTGATTGGTTTGCTTGTGGTATTCAGGAGTGGGATCATACCTTCATTTGCACTGAATGTTTCCTTGTTAGGGTTAACCCTTTTCAGACTATCAGACTTAGTTTTGGTGCCCAGGTTTACATCTAAATTATTAATGATTCCCAGTTTTTTTTTTTCAGTTCTGTTATATTTGGTATATATGACTTTTATATCTTACTTACCATCCATGCACATATTGTAAAGGAAATAGCTCCCTCACTGCATCAGTCTCATCAGGCTGCCTTACCAAAGTGCCATAGACTGGGTGATTTGAAGAATGAAAATGTATTTTCTCATAGCTCTAGAGGCTGGGAAGTCACTGGTCAAAGTGCTGGCCCTTTTGGTCCCTGGATGAGGGCGCTCTTCCTGATTTGCATGTGGCCACCTTCTCACTGTGTCCTCATGTGGTAGGGAGAGAGCTCTGGTCTCT
Source organism: Taxidea taxus jeffersonii (assembly GCA_003697995.1). Classification (NCBI taxonomy): domain Eukaryota; kingdom Metazoa; phylum Chordata; class Mammalia; order Carnivora; family Mustelidae; genus Taxidea; species Taxidea taxus. Next base: position 2,755 of record RCUC01157089.1, on the reverse strand, counting down.
TCCTTTCACAGGGGCACCGGCCCTTACGTGCCATGTTCCCACCCTTATTACCTCATTTAACCTTTATTATTCCCACAGGCCTTCTCCAAATGTAGTCACATTGGGGTAGGGTTTAACATGAATTCGGTCAAGGCAGGGGACATATAAATTCAGTCCTAATGCCAACATGTTAGAAACAGTCCTCCAGAGGCACCTGGGTGGCTCAGTTGGTTAAGTGTCTGCCTTTGGCTCAGGTCTTGATCTCAGAATTATGGGATTGAGCCCCAGGTTGAGGCTTCCTACTCACTGGGAGTACTCACTGCTCCTCCCTTTTCCTCTGCCCCTCTCCCCCCCCTTCAAATAAACAAAATCTTAAAAAAAGAACAAAACCCCTCCAGGTTGAAATTGTTCATTCCATTATTGATTCACCTAAATGGTCCTCGATACTCAGTCCAGGGTTCTCCAGTTTATCCACCGGGATGTGTGAGACCTCGTCCAGTGTTTTGCTGAAGCTTGGTTCCCATGTCTACTAACCCTTGATCTATCAATCTGGTAAATCGCAGGGAAAACTCCATAATTTACCGAGGGTAGTTTCTTATGAGCACAGGCTAGGGTAGTTTCCCTCCCCGCCCCTACCCCATGTTCACAAACTCAGTTACTAGTAGTTGTTAGTTAATTCCTGTCTAAGAACCAAAACCAATGACAGTGTTTCCCAGTCTAACAGACTTTATCCAATTAAAATTTCAAATCAGCTCATCAAAATCAGTATTACTTTTTTCCGTTCTTACCCCTCAGAACAACTTTGCATTCTTTTAACTTGCCCTGTGTTTGGATAAATGTTTGAAATTGTGTAAATATTTAAGTTTCCTTTATGATTTCTTTGAGCCACTGGTTATGTAAGAGTATGTTGTTTAATTTCCACATACATGTGAATTTCCCAGATTTCCTTCTGTTAGGTTTTCTAGTTTGATTCCATTGTGGTTGGAGAACTTAGTCCTTTCAAATTTATTCAGGCTTGTTTTATGACCTAACATGGTGTATTGTAGAGAATGTTCCGGGTACACTTGAGAATTCTGCTCTTTTTGGGTACAGTGTTGTCGTTGTAATCCCTTGGGTCTGGTTGGGTGATAGTGTGTTTTTTGTCTTCTGCCCATTATTCTGTCCATCAAGGCAGGTGGGGTATTGAAGCCTCCCAACTATTACTTTGAATTGTACTGAATTGTCTCTTTCCCCCTCCAGTTCTGGCTGTTTTTGCTACATGTATTTTGGGTCTCCATTTTTTGGTTCTTGATGGATTGAACCTTTTATTAGTATAGAAGGTCCTTCATTGTCTCTGTAACAGATTTTGTCATAAGGCTGATTATTCTAATATTAGTATAATCTCACCAGTTCTTTGTTACTGTTTGTGTGGTCTTTTTCTATTCTTTTACTTTCAGCTTCGCGTCTTTGAATCTCAAGTATGTCTTTTCTAGACAACATGTAGTTTGTTTGTGGTTTTATTATCCATTATGCCAGTGTCTTGCCTTTTGATGGAATTTTATCCAATTATGCATTATATAATTACTGAGAAACTAGAATTTAAATTAGCCATTTTGCTCTGTTTTATATTATATCTTTTTTGTTCTTCCTTGTTACTGCCTTTTGTATTAGATATTTTATAACAAGCATTTTAATTCCTTAGTTTTTCCTGAGTTGTTGTTTTTTGTTCTTGTTGTTTTGTTTTTAGTGGTTAGCTTGGAGATTACAGTTAACATCTTAGAACAGTCTAGTTTGGATTAATACGAACAAAGGGGCTTCACAACACCAACAACCAGTTCTCTGATTCTCTGGACACCAGCTGGGTCCCTAAAAGTCAATTCAGTTCTGATATTACCCAGACTTAGTGGAGACCATTCACAGGGTGAGCTCTCAGTGCCACAAGACTGCCCCTCCCTACTTCAGATGCCAGTGGTAAGTCCTAGGCCACTTTTACTTCTGACTGGCTATGAATCAGAGCTTCCCATGACCCTCTCCTGAGATTTGATGATTTGCTAGAATGACCCAGCAAACTCAGGAAGACATCTTACTTACATTTTCTGGTTTATTATAAAGGGCACACTAAGGAATAGCCAGATGGAAGAGATGCACAGGGCAGTGTGTGGACAGGGGAGCCTACAGCCAACTGTCCCTGTCCAGGCATGCCACCCTTCCAGCACTGCTTTGTTCTTGCCAACCCAGAAGGTCTGAAGCTCTTTGTTCTAAAGTTTTTATGGGGCTCAATCGCCAGCCCTTCCCTTCCTGGGATGTCAGTGGTGAGGAAGAAAAGTTGCAACCCTCTCGTCACTTGGTCCTTTTGTGACTGGTCTCATCACAAGGCAGAGCCCTACCCTGAGTCACCTTCTTTAGCATAAACAGGTATGATCAAAAGGAGTCATGAATAACAGAAGAGATTCCCATCACTCAGGAAATTGTGAGGGTTTTAGGTGCTCTGTGTCAAGAACAAGGGAGAAGACCGAATGTATTTCTTATTCTACCATAGTAACTTCCTTCTAGTAGTATATAAAAACTTTACCCCTGTGCAGCTTTGTTCCCTTCTACCTCATTTCTCCTTTGTGTTGTGGCCATACACATTACATCTTAAACATTCATTGTAAGTCCCTCAACACAAATTTATAATTGTGGTATTGAGTTATCTATTAAATCAGATAGAAGAAAGGAGTTGCAAACAAAAATACATTTTATATTATCTTATGTTTGTCTATGTGGTTACTTCTACTAAGCTTTTTTTTTTTTTTTA
>ML108515.1:16731-57385 GCA_003697995.1 Taxidea taxus jeffersonii | reverse complement strand
GGGCCACAGGAATAAAACACACTTACCCAGTAAGGCTTTTTTCCTTATTTTTATTAACATACATATAATTTACTGAGCTTAAAATGCATTCTAGCATTTCATCAACGTTAGTCAGAAGTCAGAAAACACACAAAGACTTGACCCTATATCTTATGCTCCTACGTTGGCCAAGTGCGAAAGAATGAAGACATCTGTCCGAGTTAGCCTTCCATCCTCGCTCACCTGGCCTTTTGCCTTTTCAGAATGAACCTAGAGTTCAACCCAGTGAGTGTAATTCACAAGAAGTACAAAGCCAATTATCTATTAATAGAAGCCTGTGTTGTCAGGAAAAAGATTTCTGGCTGTGGAGTCAGAGACTTGGACCCTCACCTTCAAAGGTATCTAATGCTGGGCAAGTTTCTTAACAAAGCAAAATGCCTATCTGCATACCTGGGAAATACAAGGATTTCGAATAGAGTGTATCTGGCCCCTAGCAAGGATGGCCCAGCTGCTCATAGCAGGTGCTCAAGCAGGAGAGGTTAATGCTAGGTATGCCACACTATAAAAACACATGGACAAGGAGGAATAGACACATTTCTGGATACCCTCCCTCTCCCCTGCAGGAAAGGCTTGGGAGGTAGGTTTCTTCCTAGAAATCAGGGCTTAGAGCAGAAAACGCTACTCAGGTGTATAAAACTCCCAGACCTAGTCAAAGGCCAGGAGGGAGGAGAGTGACTAGCAGCACATACAGGAGATCACAGGAAACCTAGAAAGGGAGGTGGCCTGATAACTTGGCAACAGAAACACTAAAGTTTCTGTGTGGACAGAAAGGCCTGGAGGACCATTTTCCCTTACAAGTCACTCTGAAATGTGGCTCTGCCGAAGAGAACAAGAAAGTCCTTGGAGAACTCCTTTTCTTCCCTTATCCCATGTGGCCATGCATGGCTGCTCTCACCACCGTCCCCTGGGGTTCTGGGGCAGACTCAGGGTGGGGCCTGACGACCCACTAGGGCTCCTTCAACACCCTTACTTGAAGACTTCAACATCCTTGTGTATCCCTCAGAAAAGCACTTAAACAACCAAAAGCCAGATTCTTCTCACCTGCACCAAACAAAGGGCATGTGTCCACCCTGTCAGACCTTCCCTGAGAAGGAAGCTTTCCCAACCAGAACCTGAAAAACAATAGGGGTGGGTCTTCCCAGCCAACTAGCCACTTCCTTCCAGCATCGGCCACCCCTGCCCAAGTTCTTGACCTGCAGATGTGCACTAACACACAGACCCGGTGCTAGAAACCCTTCTAGGCCGACCTGAGCTGTCCAAAAAGAGCGTGTTCATGTCTCCCATTTTCCCCATCTCCCACTACACAATCAAGCAGCAGGTTGGCAAGTTCAGAATATTTACACTGCTTGGAAGAGCCTCCTATTTTCATATCCTGTTGGAGGAAGAAACCAAACATCTTAAGAAATGTATGGACAACTCGACATTCCACAGATGGCCCCACTCCATCTCACCGAATCCACAGCTGTGTTAATGCCTGGACCAATGCTGGTAACCGGGAGTCGAGCGCCTGGATCAGTATTATCTTGGCTACTAACTAGAGATGGGAACTTGGGTCTCAATAAAACCAAATACTAAGGAGAACAAAAGCAAGGGCCCACGGTGCTGCATGACAGCACCTCCTCCAACCAGGCAGGAGAAGAGAGGTGCTGGCATGGATTAGCACTCTTGACCATAAGCTTCCACAAGCTGCTTGAAAGTCAGAAGATCTCTGAGGTCCGTTCTGCCTTTCAAATGGCTGAGCGTGAGCTCAGTCACAGTGCTCACGATCTTCCACACTGTCCTGGATGTCCAAGGCAGCAGAAGCTGGCATTTTAAAAGCACACAGGTCAGCTCTGCAACCCTCCACAGATCCCACAATACATCACCAATTGGAACCAGAAGAGGGAGAAATCAAAGCCAGGAACTCAGCCAAATGCCCTCTCTGGAGCTAGTAAAATAACAATAAATGCCATTATTTTCAAATGCTTACTATTTGCCAGGGCCTGTGTCACAAAAAAAGCCTCACATGGCTTTCCTCATTTAGTCCTTCAACAACCTCACGGAGCAGGGACTGTTGGCCCATTTTACAGATGGGCAGAAAAACCCACACGGCTAAGTGACCTCAACTCTCTACCCTGATCCCCAGACCAGTGCCTGCTAGTGACAGCGCCTTCAAGGAGGCAAGCCCTTCCACCAGTGACAAGCATCTCCTGGCCCTATGTCTTAAAGAGGTGAGGAAGAGGAAGGGGGGTAATTGTCGCATGGGGCTCCAGCTGGGAAACACTCTTCCAGAAGGTGAGATAAGACTGGAAAGAGCACTCTAGACCTGTGCTACCAGATAAAACGACAATACAAGCCAGGAATGGGAGGCACATATGTAATTTTAAGTTTTATGGTAGTCATATCGCATGAAACAGTAAAAAGAAACAGGTGATATAAATTTTAATAATATATTCCACTTAACCCAATATATCGAAAATATTATCATTTCAATAGACAATCAATGTAAAATTTTAATGAGCTATTTTACATACTCTTTCCATCTGTCTTTGAAACCCAGTGTGCATTTCACACTTCAAGCACATCTCAGGGGCGCCTGAGTGGCTCAGTCGGTTAAGCATCTGCCTTCAGTTCAGGTCATGATCCCAGGGTCCTGGGATGGAGCCCCTCATTGGGCTTCCTGCTCAGCAAGGAGTCTGCTTCTCCCTCTCCTTCCCCTGGCCCTACCCTTACTACTCCACTCACACTCTCTCTCTCAAATAAATAAAATCTTAAAAAAAAAAAAAAGCACATCTCAATTCAGACAAGCCATATTTTGGGTGTTCCTAGTGGCTACTGCATTACACAGAGGGGCCTTTAGGGGGAAAAATTCATATTCAAGGAACAAATATGGGGTTACTTGACGTCATCCAAGTACTTGATGTATTACCAAATACCAAAAAGTTATCTGATTTCAGCTTCACAAAAGAATTCCTTTTGCCTTTTATCCCGGTTCTCTAATTTCGGTAGCAAAAGTAACACTGATCAGGGGACCACTCAAATTTTGAGAAACAAGCTACCTAAAGGTAACAATGAATTTATTCAGAGTAAACACAAGACACTTTATACCAGATATAAACAACAGGGGGAAAGAATCCATTTAGTGAGTCACACTTTTAAAGACTGCTGTCACCAAGCCCATACTTAACACTTACTTAAATAGCTAAGAATTCAGAAAGGTGTCACTTTGGAATACAAACAGTCCTACAGGAGCCTTAATCTGATGCAAAACCTCTGGGCTTTGAAGGAAGGAAAAATAAGCAACTAATTTCAAGTTCCTAAACCTGCATTAGTAAAGCTTACCAATTAGAATATGATGTAACCACCACCAAGAGATTGGATTTTTTCCCCCTGAATAAATGAACGTGAGTCAGATATGAGCCAAAATCAATGTCATGGATCAGGAAACCTTTGCACATGATACCTGATATTGATACCTGCTCTTTCAGGTCAATTTCAAAATAGCTCCATGGCTTAAAAATTGCCCCGATAGCAGCAACAATATATAAATGCCCCTAGGAAATGCTTTTCCACGTGCTATTTTCTAAGGCAGGCTAAATGTCTCAGAATAGCAGAGTGATAGCACCAAAGTCCTGTCCCAGGCCAACTCCTGACAAAGAATTTCAAGACCCAGTTCAGGTGTTAGCAGGAAAGAGCTCTGGGATCAGTAAGCAGTGTCCGTCAAGGCTAGGGCAATAAGGCTAGGGCATTCACTTCAAATGCCGATTTCCAATCCCTGAAAACTGCAAAATAACACCAGGGCAAGGGGGGAGACAAACACACAGGAACATACACATGCTACAAGCGTTCACGGACTATTTCCTTCTGTGTGTACCCAAGGGGGGGTAAGGACCGGCCCCACAGTAAGGGATACATGACATTCCTACCCACACAGATAATTTCAGTAATGAGATACCAAGGGTAACTGTAAACCTGTTCCTTCAAGCTGGGGGGTGCGGGGGGGTGAGGTGGGGTGGGGAGTGTACAGGGCAAATGGAAACCTAATAGCCATCTTTGGTAAATCTCTGTCAATAGAAAATGTCCCTGAGTATCACACGTACCTTAATTTATCAACTACCTACTCTGTTAGCAGCAAAGGAACATGACACCATCTAGAAAGTCAAGTTCAAATTCTGATTCGGTGGTTTCATTAACTGTGGGATCTCCCTTCTCTTTCTGAGTGCCAGCTCTCCCACCTCTTCATGGGGCTGCAGGGCATTAACTGAGAGCCTATCTCTGCAAGCATTTCTTATAAATTTTATTAAAAACAGCTAGGCACCATTTATAATGCCCTGTGTTCCTAATGATTTCCTGGTGCTTCACACTCACCGTCTCATTGCATCATCAAAAGGACTCTAGAAGGTTAAAACTCTTATTTTACAGATGAGAAAACTCACTGAAGTCACTGGCCCAGGTAAGTAAAGCACAAAGCTAGGATTCGCTAAGTTGGGCCAGTTACTTAAGTTGATGAACAGACCTGAGCAATTCGAAAACCATGAGCTTGCCAGTGGCCTGTTTCACCAGAATCCACCTGTCTCAAGTCTCATTTCCTAAAATTGTTAAAGATCCTGAGGCACATTAAGCATTATCTCTGCAGGGGCACCTTGGTGGCTCAGATGGTTAGGCGTCTGCCTCCACTTGGGTCATGATCTCCAGGTTTTGGGATCGAGCCCCATGTCAGGCTTCTGGCCCTGTGGGGAGTCTGCTTCTCCCTCTGCCTCTCCCCTGCTTGTGCTCTCTTTCTCTCTCTCTCAAATGAATAAATTTAAAAAAAAAAAAAAAAACTTAAAAAAAACAAAAGAATTATTTCTGCAGACTTCTTTGTTTCTCTGGTCAGAGTGCGTACCATTTCCCCCCACATTCTCCAGAAATCAATGTTAAACCTCCACTTGGCATCCGAGTGAAGACAGAAAACTCAAGAACCAGCAGCCCCCTTTCCTTCAGTTACTGGGAAGCTTCTCCTTTAAAAAGCACATCCTAGGGCACCTGGGTGGCTCAGTTGGTTAAGCGACTGCCTTCAGCTCAGGTCATGATCCTGGAGTCCCGGGATCGAGTCCCACATCGGGCTCCCATCTCCATGGGGAGTCTGCTTCTCCCTCTGACCTTCTCCCCTCTCATGCTCTCTCGCTCTCTCTCAAATAAATAAATAAAATATTTTTAATAAATAAATAAATAAATAAAAAGCACTTCCTAAAACAAGGTTCCGAAAGAACTCTAATGCCAGAAGTTACCCACCCTCTATCCCCTGAAATAATTACAGCAGCTTCTGCACCAGCTGTCCAATCGAGAAAACGGGGGGCTGATGCCTCACACTGTCAAGTGATCGCCCTTACCCTCCACAAGGCCTTTGCACACGTGTTAGCGGAGAAAATGACTAGTTTTAGAAGAGAAAACGAATGGAGGGAAGAAGAAAAAAAACAGGGTGGGCATCGACCAGCAATGTATTCTAGAAAACTGAGGTTCTGTCTAAGCACATTTGGAATCACCATGCCGCACCAGCGAGTACGTGTCTCATCATGGCCAATCAGCAAGGTAGTCAACCAATACTTGTAAAGCAAGCAAAAATAGTCGATTCAGGCAAGCCCTTTTCCTAAACCAACCTGCCCAAAGCCATTACCAGGCAACAGATCAACATTCATCTTCAGGCACTATGGTCAGTTCCAGCAAGCTCTGCTGCCCTCTATATACCTCACTATTACTAGAACAACCAAAGCAGGAATGAGAAAGCCCACTGCTCTGGAATCAACCCTTTTTTTTTTTTTTTAATTTTATTTATTTATTTGACAGAGATCACAAGTAGGCAGAGAGGCAGGCAAAGAGAGATAGGAGGAAGCAGGCTTCCTGCTGAGCGGAGAGCCCAATGCGGGGCTCGATCCCAGAACCCTGGGATCATGACCTGAGCCGAAAGCAGAGGCTTTAACCCACTGAGCCACCCAGGTGCCCCTGGAATCAACCCTTTAAGCCCAGGGTACTATGGATGGAAATGAACACCAGTTCACAGAATGTAGCCTAAGTTACTCCAGAGAAGGGGAAAAAAAGAGTCTGTAATCATCAAAACATAACCCTACTGCCCCTTAAGACATCTGAGCCTAATTAGAATATATTTTGTTTCCAGCAAAGGATACCTCGGCGGCCAGCAATAGAAAGTGAAAATTCAGCTTCTCTCTCTTTAAAAGATGGGACTTCAAACACGATGACAGTATATACACTCTGAATTCTCTTAAGGAAGAGATAGCCTATGTCTAATGAGGATGCCATCTACCAGCGTGAGATTTCTGGAACCACACACAATGATATCAATGTCTTGTAAAACATGCTCTGAAGTGTTTTAGAGAGCATTCATTCCATCAGTCCTCAAATACGACTACCACCACTTAATACTGAAGTCAGGGATGCCTGGGTGGCTCAGTTGGTTAAGCGGCTGCTTTCGGCTCAGGTCATGATCCCAGCGTCCTGGGATCGAGTCCCATATCTGGCGGGGAGCCTGCTTCTCCTTCTGCCTCTGCCTGCCTCTCTGTCTGCCTGTGCTTACCCGCTCTCTCTCTAACAAATAAATAAATAAAATCTTTAAAAAAAAAATACTGAAGGCAGAGCAGATGGAAGGAGGAATGACATCCTGGTCTCAAAGACAGAACAGCCTACTTAGGCTCTGAATCCTACATGGGGAATAAATGTGAATATACCATATATTAGAATAGCCACTTAAGGAAATGTGCTAGAAGGAGGGCAAAGGAATCAAATCCTCCATCTGTCTACGCCAAAAGCTGGTCACTCTACTTCATTCAAAGTTCAGGTTCTCATATGTTGCGGTTGTAAAAAATGAATATGGGCTACTTCTATCATATATTAATCCACACATGGGTATCATGTGCAAAAAAAATTATGGCTCAGGGATGTTATGGGAAAAAAATAAGATATTTGATAAGGAACTCACTAAACTGACTGCACGATTAATGGACTCGGATCCTTCTATATTGGCCACTATCCTCTTTTACCACCTCTACCTTCCACCCCCATCATCCTCTTCCTGTACAGCTGGGTAATAAGAAAGTGACCAAGAGAGTTAGTTCTTAAATCAAATGATACATTTTTCAAAACCACTTTTTTTTTTTTAAGCTGAATCAGCCAACAGCAATTCCGATCAGCAATAGAAGTCACCATGTTACTGTAAAATATCCCAGTAGCAGGCCATTTATAGAGAAAAAAAAAGGACACAACCAACAGAGCTGAGCTCCAGCTTTCATAGGCCAGACTGATAGGAACAAAGTCACTCCATCAGCCAGGGATGGTCTTCCTTGCAGTACGTACGTACATACACACACATCCACATTTACACACAACCAATCCAGAGAATACAAAACCTCAAACAAGCAGCAACAAAAAAATCTTTCCCTCGAGCAGAGACTTAGAGATCTCCTACATGCACATGGCAAACACCTCAGGGACCAGCCAAGTATTGTAAATAACCTCTACAGGCCAGGTGAGCGTCCCATCTCTGGGGGCAGCCACTACTAAATGCAAGCTTACTGTTGTTGCCAAGCAAGGACACAGGCCCTAGGTTGCAATACCTTCCCATTCTTCAGGAGTAACCCAGACTTCTACAGTGCCTGGCACACTGTTAAGTTTTCAGATACACTTGCTGATGGCATGAATGCAAAATGCCCCAATTTTCTATTTCATCTTTTTTTTTTTAAGATTTTATTTATTTATTTGACAGACAGCGATCACAAGCAGGCAGAGAGAGAGGAAGGGAAGCAGGTTCCCTGCTGAGCAGGAGCCGGATGTGGGGCTCCATCCCAGGACCCTGGGATCATGACCTGAGCTGAAGGCAGAGGCTTTAGCTCACTGAGCCACCCAGGCGCCCCCTATTTCATCTTTTTAATTTTCAACACATTATGGCCAAACCAGTATGGCCAGATGCCCCCTGCAGAACTCCAGATAACCCAAATGACTGTCCTGTCTCCATTTCTCTTTTCCAGAGCAAGATCCAGAACTAGCTTTCCATTCTCTTTTTAGACAAATGATCCTACCCCTCACCCCAATCACAAATCACGTTCATTTTAAAGGCCATACATAACTTGAATGGCATGAACAAGCCTCCATTTTTTTTTTTTAACCTGGACTCCTAGAGAAATAAGATTTAATGTTTAAAAACAAAAAATAGCTTACAGGCATTCCATTAACAAAGATCCACTCCTTGCTTGCTACTCCCTCGGGATAGTCTGTCGCAAGGTCAGCAACATAATCAAAGGGTTAATGGACAGAACCTTAGGAACAAGCTCTCGGAGGAAAGTTAACAAGAAGTACACCTCAGACACCACAATGTAATATGCAGTGAGCACTGGGCTTGCATATTGCGGAAAAGCCTCAACCTCCCAAACTGCCCGGCCTGACATCAATGATCCCTAAAATTCCAAATGAATCTCAGAAGCCATTTAGTTAAGGGTGTGGGGAAAAAAAAAACAAAGAAACAGAGGTTGTTGCCTAGATCCCACAGCTGGCCTGACTGGCTCCCAAGGCTGGTTCTAAACTGCAGAAGAAAAATCCAGAACCCAAATCATCTCCTGCCCCCAGGTACAAGTCCCTTTTCCCGCAGTCAAAAAAGGCCACGGCCAGGTTAGCTAAGCTCCAGGGCCTATAGCCCACACTTAAATGATATATGGGAGAATAATAATACTGCCGTGTTAGAACATCACCCTCTTCTAAGGGGCACCTGGGTGGCTCAGTGAGTTAAAGCCTCTGCCTTCGGCTCGTGTCATGATCCCAAGGTCCTGGGATGGAGCCCCACATCGGGCTCTCTGCTCAGCGGGGAGCCTGCTTCCTCCTCTCTCTGCCTGCCTCTCTGCCTACTTGTGATCTCTGTCTGTCAAATAAATAAATAAAAATCTTTAAATTAAAAAAAACAAAAAAAGACCATCACCCTCTTCAATGCCCCCAACAGAAGATCTCAAATGACAGACTACACTGGACCGCTCCAAAGAGGAATCAAAAAAAACTTACCGCCAACAAACTCACTCTGTCCACAGCTATTATTACCTTATCGAGAAGCTAAAGTCATTCGCTGTAAGGTCATCTCTTCAATGAAACCAAATAAAGTCCTATACTAATTGCATCATATCCTTATTTATGTGTGGCAAATATAGGAAGACACCTTTACTGCAGTGTGGATGGTCCTCGCTTATATGAGAAAAGGAGGAGGGCGAAATACACCAGGCTGGGTCTGGCTCTTCATCAGCCTTCCCACGTAATTTTGGAAAAACGGTTTTCAAACAAACAGCAACCAGTCTGAAATTCAAAATTATCCTGAAAGATGATTAGGGAGATTTATACTACCCACCCCCCACTTACTACAGGGTGACACCTTGGACCAGCGACAGCTTCGCGCAGCTCTATCCTAAAGCAGAGATACTCAGTTTCCACTTCCAGGTAGATCAAACGTACATAAAAAGCTTAGGCACAGGGATGCCTGGACTGCTAGGTCCATTAAGTGTCTGCCTTCAGCTCTGGTCAAGATCCCAGGGTTCTGGGATCTAGTCCCACATCAGGCTCCCTCAGCGGGGAGTCTGCTTCTCCCTCTGACTATCCCCCTGCTCGTGCTCTCTCCCTCTCCCTCTCTCTCTCAAATAAAGAAATAAATAAAATCTTAAAAAGAAAAAACACACTTAGGCACAGTGCCTGGATAATGGCAAGCTCTTGGTGAGGTGAGCTAGATCCCACAGCTGGCCTGACTGGCTCCCGAGGCTGGTTCTAAACTGCAGAAGAAACATCCAGAACCCAAACCATCTCCTGCCCCCAGGTACAAGTCCCTCGGACCTTTTCCCGCAGTCAAAAAAGGCCACGGCCAGGTTAGCTAAGCTCCAGGGCCTATAGCCCATTTTATAGATTAAAACACTGAGGCCCATTTGCCCAAGGTAACACTGCTGTAATAGAATGAAGAATTTCAACCTGGGCCTCTAGGATCCTAGAGCGGTTCCTGAAGAAGAGATACATATATATGTCAGCCTCTGGGACCACTAACACCACTCAACCCCCTTTTCATAAGTTGTTGGGTAATTTACCCAAGGCAGCACAACTGGTGCCACAGCCAAGAAGAGCACTGCTAGCTCTCAGCCTCCACACTCACGGAATGGAAACACTTCAGGAAAAGTGATTTAAAAAAAAAAAAGAAGAAGAAGAAGAGAAATCATTTATAAATAACAATTGCTTTGTAAATAAATCCTTTTGACAATGCGTGACTAACTTCACTCTTGGAAGAGTCAAATGACATTTCCTCACTAGTCTGGCCTATGCTTTCATAATTGGTAAATTGTTTATGGCTGTGTCCTCTATCCAAACTATTCCAAATTGATGCATTTATCTGATTGAAGTGTACTGTGGAGTTTACAAGGCTGCAGTGGGGTGAGAATTCAACTACCTCCTGGATTCATGCAACCAGTGTGAATTCCTCAAAAGCACACCCAATGCAATATCAATCAGCAAACCTGTTTTGCTCTCCTGGTTAGAAAAATACTATCGTAGACCCAAAAATAAGACCAGTCGTCCTATTTTCTTACATGGAAGTGTTACATATTCCATGAACTATGCTTTCATTTCTTCTTTTTTAGTTGCTAGATTTTAGCAGCCAACTGTGTCACTTTGCCACAGCCCCAAAATAGCTAAGTCGAGTGGTTGAAAATCGCATTTTGTTGTCTGGCCAGGAAACCATCATGCTGATTTCAGTTTGCAAAAAACTGATTCGAGGGCAGAAGCGAGGCGCGGTGTGGGGCTCTCGCCGGCATGCTCTCTGCAGGTCTGAAGCCACAGAGAGCTGGAGACAGGGACATGGCTGTGTCCAAGGGCCATACAAGTACAAAATAATACCCAAGTGGTACGGTTTGCTTCCCATCAGTAGCACGAAATTAAAAGCCAGAAATGACAGTAACAGGCAGACCCCCCCACCCCGGGGTTACAACACAGTCCGGAAGGCCTGAGAAGAATCAGCATCCCAGGGTGCAGGACCAAGCAGCTCTTTCTACAACAGATAGCACCATGCGTGGCTCCTGGAGATTCACGTAGCACCTTTCAAACCTGTGGAAAACATTTTTCCCATTTAAAGTTGGGGACGTGGCGACCCTCCTTTGGAATGTGAGTGAGAAGATCTCTTAGACTTCATTGAGGCTTTCTCACTTTTTTAAACCTCAAAATCTAACCATTTCACTATTTTTACATGGGATATCCTCTTGCTAGTCTAACTCCGTGTCCTCAAAAGCTAAGCCAGTTCCAAAACCCATTGGTCAAGTTTATGTAAATACTTTCTAAATGTTTTCGTTTTTACATACCGTTGTCCTTTTCCGTTCTAGTCCCCTCTTCCCTTACACTCCTCTTCAAATCTCTTTAGTACACATAAAATAAAAATGGCTAATATACTGAGCACTTACTGTTTACCATGCAAAGTTCTCAGTCCTTTACCACGCATTCTTGCTCAAGCCGCACAAAGACCTCAGGAGTCAGGGTCCTATTGCTGTGCCATTTCAGAGAGAGAGAAAAAAGACAGGCACAGAGAGGTTAAGTAACTTGTCTAAGGCAGCACAGCTAGTAATGGAAAAGGCGAGCTGGCTGCGAGACCACATTCTTACATACTTCAATATACCCAGTACAACTCTCCATAGCCACCTGGTTTAAAAACAGAAACAGAGGGGCACCTGGGTGGCTCAGTGGGTTAAAGCCTAGGCTTCGAAAAAAGAAGCCAGGCACAGCTCCAGCCTGGTCAGCTGCCATTCCTCCATGGAGCCCTAAAAGCACTTTTGACACTGTTTTTGCAAAGAAGCCTATCAAGCACTATACTCAAAAAATCTTTGAACCCGCAGAAGCCTGGCAAACCATCTCACATAGGTTATCTATTTTTTTCTGTCAAACGCCTGAGATTCTGCTAGAAATGATACCAGGTAAAAGGGCCCCTCCAATCCCAGGTGTCCCTACACAAGCAGACAGTGGCACAGGGAGCCCTCTAGCTACTTTAGGCACTCTTACACAGCTATCTCTTACAAACCTCCCCAGCCCCTTCAGGATGGGAGCAAGCCACAAGCTTATCTATTGTAGATTTCAATCATCAGACTTTCCTCAAAATGAAATTCACCTACATTACTTCCAGATTTGCTTTTTTTTTTTTTAAAGAGACATTAACAAATGGGTGGTCTTGGAACTTGGAGACAGAGGAATTGTAAGAAAAAGCAGGAAGAGGTAAACAAGGGCTTTTAAAACACATGTCCAGGACGCCTGGGTGGCTCAGTTGGTAAGCGGCTGCTTTCGGTTCAGGTCATGATCTCAGCATCCTGGGATCGAGTCCCACCCACATCAGGCTCCTTGCTCAGCAGGGAGCCTGCTTCTCCCTCGGCCTCTGCCTGCCACTCTTGTCTGCCTGTGCTCGCTCCTGCTCTCTCTCTGACAAATAAATAAATAAAATCTTTTTTAAAAAATTAAAAAACAAACAAAAAAGCACATGCCCTTTTTGGAGTGTTGTGGTTGGGCTTTTTTTTGTTGTTTTTTTTTTTGTTTTTTTGTCTGTTTCGGGTTAGGATTCCTTGTAAACATAACCTCGCCCCCCCAGACCCCCAAAAGAGTCAAAACAAAGATACCAATAACCGTTTACCTTACAAATGTGCCTTGATCTTTTAAGTGCACAGAATATTGCCATAGTCCTGGTGTTTAGTTCTTTACAAGGAAGGCGGTCACTCCCATTTCTCAGGCAAAGAGCCCAAAGTACCTGACCTTTTAATCATTTGCAAATATTTAGTGAGGCCCTAATTAATGGGTGCCCAAGCAACGTCATTCTGGGACAAACTCCACAAGCAACTCCCACTGCCTGCTGGAGGCAGGCTCTTCTCAAGCAATTACTTCTCTCCACGAAGCCCTACGCAGTTCTTACTAGCTTTGCCTACAATAAGCTCTGGTGGGAGCTGGGCACACTTCCTTGGCCTCCTTCATATTATTAGATCCACAGGCCTTTCATTCTCCACACATACAGCCAAAAATGTAGTTTCAGTGATTACCACTTATTGCCTGAGTGTGGTCAACCTGCACCAGAGCACATCAAGGACTTATTTATTGGGGAGGCAAGTAGGTAGAGAATCAAGCATTGCTGAGATAACTTCAGATAACTTCAGAAGCTGTGCTTTATGAAAGGTGATTTCATGGAAGGTGTCCCCCAGGATGACAATGTTAATCATCATTTTTCTTAATCTTGCAATTCACAATGCACACCCATCTTATAATCTTTACCTGCTTAGAAATACCACTGCATTGTCCTGCGTGCTATGCAAGTAAAACGTTGAATGGAAATTCAGATTAAAAAAATATATATTTCACCATAAAAGGAAAGAGGTAAAGCAACAAAGCATTAGCAACACTTGCTGTCTTGACCTAGGTTAAGTGAATGTTAAGTGTCCAGACTGTCCTTTTGGTTAAGAAGTTTCCAGAAACACAAGGCAGGGAGTACGGTGGTGGGGGGGGTGTCCCTCAGTAACAACAGCTATGGGGCATTTATAATGATCTTACACGATGGCAAGAAAGTCCATTCCAACTGGTGCATCAGTATGTAACTGAGTATACTACATTAACTTGGGAGTTTGCTTTGGTTTTGCTGTCCCTACACTGCCTCACGAAAACAATATAATCTTTAACTTGGTGAAAACAAGTCCTTAATTATGGGGAGAAGCCTCACTTTCGGAGACTTCTTTTTCTCCTTTCAGCCAACCTTTCCTTAACCTCTCTCCCTCCAGCAACAGCAACTTCCCATTTCTAAAGAGCTCTATGTGCCCATTTGGTATTGCAGCTCTACCTCTATCACCTCTGTAAGAGGTACGCTGTTTACACAGAAACACGAAAGACTATATTTATTCCACAACTGTGTCCGAGGGCCTGAGTTTCAAGATGGGACAAACAAAGATTCTTCACGTTGGAACAGAACATCTCAAGTCGGGGCTAGGGAGTGGGGGGACATGCATGATTTCTCACTCCATCCCTAAAGACTAAGACTGCTGCTGACTTTCAAACATTACTTCCACATTTTTCTAAGAAGGCCATAAAGGATGTCCATCAGGAATAAGCATGTACATGCAAATGCGCCAAGAGACAGTGGAGAGGGAGATTCGCCAGACATCAATCACGGATCCTCTGATTCTGACACATCCAAAGTACACAGCAGAGCTTATCCATCTGAAGTGTTTCCAACGTCAGCCTCCTAGATGTAATGTAATTATGGTACAAACATATCAGAATCAAAGAGAACGGTTTCACTCTGAGGGCGGAAAGAGAGAAGAAATCAATAAAAAAATTTTTTTTCCGTTTCTGCTGAATAGCTTACAAATGTAAAATCATAAAATGTTAACCCTCTCAAGTAGCATATTTTGTATCCTGTTGAAGGCACTTAGACTCTCAATGATTAGATACATATACATGCCAAATGCTTAAATGAAGTATACATAAGATTTGCTCTCAAAATAATGAGGTGTTGGGAGGGTGGTGGGTACAGAAAAGACTGAGTTCATAATTGGGGTAACTGGGTAGGGGTCCACTATATTTTCCTATTTTCATACTTTCTATAACAGTATTTTTTTTAAGATGTAGAAAAAGAATGTACTATGCACTAAAATACGTTTGATAGCACTTCTGCTCTGAAAAGTGGAAATACCACTTTAAACACTAACCGAGATGCTGGTCCCACACCTGCCATATACTGTACTGTTGTTGGGAGACTAAAAGCCACTGTTTCTGACCAGCTGGGGAAAGATCCATGGCAGGGCTGTTTCCAAAACCCTTCCAAATTACAGCTACCCTGTATCCTGAACATGAGCGGGGAACAAATCTAACTGGAAAGTTAGTCATTCTGAGAGGAAACAAACAAAATAACAAGGGATTTGGGATAAGGCCTCAAAAGGAGGACCCTAATCCAACACCGGAGGCATCTTTATCCGTCGTGCCAATCAGATAAAAGCTTCCAAGGTTACGGAGGGCAAGAAGGGGGAGTCCCAAAGCGAACGCGGGCCCCCACCGGGTTCGGAATGGGCCAGGAGCAGCAGCGCCCAGCAGAGGCGGCCTCCCCGCTCCAGAGCGCACTAGCAGCCCGGGAGCCTCCGAACCTGGCAGCAAGCGCCCCACCCCCGCTCCCACCGCGGCCCCACCGCACCCAGGAGGCAGAGCGGGACCAGTGGAGGTGGTAGGAGCCCCACCGGTGGCTCAGGGGCGCCCCCTGAGGTCCAGCGGCGTCGCGGCACCCTCGAAAAACGGAAAGCCGCCCTCTCCCAGGGCTCTGACATTTTAACTTTGCCTGGTTCCAAAGGCTGCTCGCTGCACCCTCTCCAGAGGCACTTTTCCAAACCACAGCCCCTCTTCCCCGCGCCTCACACCATTGCCCCTTCCCTTTCCGACACCCTCAGGCTCCAAGGCGAGGGAATGTGCTATTTACCTCGCAGCGTGGGCATGAAAAGAAAATGTGGAAGATGAAAACTGTCCAAGACCCACGAAGGCGGCATCACTGGAGGTCCCATTTTGGATTTCAAGCTTCCTGAGACATCAGGAAAAAGAAAACCACGGCCAACCCACTGGCTGCATACCCGAGCTAAGGAGAATGCCAGACGTGAAATTAGAAATTCCTCTTATTTCGCAAGGCTGCTCTCCTGCTGCCTCCCACTGCCCCCACTAAAAAGCATGACCCTTACAAAGCTCGACCCCACTGTGCACCTGAGCCCACTCAGCCGGCAAGCTCATGGCAAAGAAAGTCCAGAAGGAGCAGATGGAGAACATAAATACTGAGCAACAGTCTTTTAAGGGAGAGAGGGCATTTCTTGAGGGGAAATGTCCACACTGCTCCCAGCCCCGTGGAGGCAGGACCCTAACGGGCAAACCGCAGACCCCCGGATTAGGGTGGGCACAAGTCCTCGCTAGCCATCCGAGCTGGGTTTCTGGGCAGTGGCAGGAGCTCCCTGCGGTTCCGGGGGCAGGAGGATGCGCAGAGAGGAAAGGGGGTGCCGTAGAAAAGACTGTGTTTTGCCTCTCTGCTCCTCGAGGCCACCCCTGTGTCTGCAAAAGGGTCACTCGCTGCCACTCCCCAAGCAGGTCCCCGAGGGCAGCGAGAGTGCCCGCGCCCTGTTGCAGGGCGCACGATGTAGCTGGAGGACCCGCTGCACCAAAACCTTGCGCTCAGGCGGCTCGGAGACAAGCGGCTGTGACCAGAGAGACCAGAAACATCGGGGCACGTTCCTTTTTCCCTTCGTTCACATAACCCCCACCTCTAGGTAACCAAGAGCTAATGGATGAAAGGGCAGAAAAAAACGAGGGGGGGGGGTGTCTCTATCCTTAGGACAACGAGATAAATAAAATTTAAAAAGCGAATCGCCCCCCTTCTTCCAACCCGTTCTCCGGCTAGGGCAGAGGACGTGGCCTCCACCCACGAGGAGGGGGCCGGACAGACTCAAAGGAGCTCCGGGGTGCAGCTGTAGCGGGGGGGGTGGGGGGGACGCCTGCATGAGAGGCGAGGGAGGCGGCTGGCCTCTGCCCTGCGGGAGGGGAGAGGAAAGAGGGTCGGCCAGTGGAGGGCTGGAAGTGGAGGGTCGCAGAGCCGCACACCGCTACGTGCGGTGATTTATTATCGTCACCAAAGGCCAATACTGTTCCCGTCCTAACCCGGCCAGAAAGGAGCGGGTCTAGGTCGGCTAGCCGCGAACAGCCTGCAAAGGGGCAAAGACGAAGGTAGGCAGGGCGCGCGAGACAGGGAAAAATTCGCCCCGGCGCGAACAGCAACCCAGCAGCCGACCACCCCCGCCCCCCCCGCGCCCCTACTGGAGCAACCCCGCGGAGCAGAGTTGCAGGGTAAAGGGGCCGCGGGCCGGGGAAACCACGATCTCCCCAAACCGCCTGTTCCCAGCCCTCCCACCGCTCCCGGGCCCCAGCGCCGGTGAAGGCTGGCTCGCTCCAGCACGGAAGGGCAGCCCACGTCCCAGCCCCGAGGTGGGGTCGCCCCTCGCCCCGGACACAAGAACGCAGGCTGCTCTCAACATTCCCAATCCTTCACGGTTAGCCTCCAGCTTCCATCCTCCTAACACCCTCCAAAGGGTCGGGAAGCAGCAAAGCAAGTCCCTCTCCTTCCGAGCTCCTTCAATCCTCTTGGGGGGTGTGGGGCGCACCCTGGGCCCCCCAAACCCACAGAGGCATCCTCCCCTGGCCCGTCTCCTCAACGGCCCCAGAGCTCTAGCGCTCTCAAACGGTGACGGATCTGCAAAGCGAGCTTTTCTTCTTACTCGGGCTCCCCCCCCCCCCCCCCCCCGCAAACCTGAGCGAGAGCAGACCCCTTACGGCCCCTGTCCCCTTTTCCCCGCCAGCTCTTGCTTCATCCATCACCACCCATCAGCCTCCCTAAACGCCGCCAGAACCAGCGGAGCGGATCCCTCTCTCCTCCCCGCGTGCCCGGCACCCCCTTCACCCTCTCTGGGGTCCCCGGGACGGGCGCCCGAGCTCCGTGCCGCGGCGACAACTCCGCATCCCCTTCGCGCGCCGGCCAGGGCCGGGTCCCCTCAGCGGCCGGCACTCACCGGGGAAGCACACGACATAATGGAGCACGGAACTGGTGATTTTCAGGAACAAAATCCACCAACACGGTTCCAGTAACCTCCGCATGTCCGAAAACGCACATCGAAAAGAGGAAGGCAGGGGGGTAAACTTGTTGAATAAGTTCTTGTCTCCGTGTGAGCCTCCGCTAAGCCCTGGCTCTTCCCCCGTTCGCCCGCTCTACGGGCCCCCCGCGCTCGACGGCCCGAGTCCCCCTGGAATCCGGGAAGCCGCCGAGCGCCCCCCGGAAAAATCTCAAAAAAGTGACCGGGAACGCGGAGCCACGCTGGGGACGATCCTCGGCGGAGATGGGCTGCTTTCCGTTCAAAAAAAGAGCAAGCCGAGCGAGCAGGGCGAGTAATCGGCGGGCGGCGACGATGCCCGGGGCCCGGGGCCCGGGGCAGGCAGGGACCGCAGGCGGCAGCGGCGAGCAGCCGAAGATCCCCAACTTGAGTCGGCGGCGCAGCGCAGCCCGGGAGCCGGCGGGCGGCGGCGGGGCTGAGCGCGGCGCGGCGTCTCCGGGCTTCAGGCAGGCAGCTCCTTCCAGGGCCCGGGGAAGGAAGGAGGCATGTTTGCGAGCGGGGAAGGGGAGGGGAGAGGCGGGGGGAGCGAAAAGCCCCCCCAAAATAGAAACGGCCGGAGGAAACGCAGGAAAACACAAAGGATCTCACAGGGGCGCTGGGGCGAGGGCGCCTTCAGTCCATGCTCCTGAAAGTTGTGGCTCCAGCGCAGGCTGGGGAGGAACGAGGAGCGCGGGGCTGGAAACTGGCCATGCCTCCATACAGGAAGTAACATGTGAGCATGGATCCTGGCAGAGACTTTAAAGCCGGCGAGCGAGCGAGCGGGGGGCGCGCGGCGGCGGGCGCGGTGGCGCGCGAGCAGGGGCGCGCGGCAGGCACGGGGGCGCGCAGCCGGGGCTGCGGGCCGCGAGAGCGCGCCCACCGTGCTCTTAAAGCAGCCGTGTTTGGCTCTCGCTTCCGAAGGGTTTCAAGGCCGGGTTCTCCCCGCGCGCGGCCCGCGACACTGCGGGCTCGGCTGAGGCAGTTTGGGGACTGGGGACGGCTCCGGCCGGGTCTCGGGGAGAGGAAGGAGGGTGGCTGCCTTCTTGAGCTGGCGAGTCTTTGCCAGATTCCAGTTCTGCGAGCTCTTAAAGACGCCGAGCTTAGCGCGGGCTTGACGAGAGGTCTCCCCTTCGTCCGCGTTGCTCGCAGATCCCGGGCCTGTGGAGAGGGGGGCTTGGTTCAGGTCTAAGGAGAGGAGGGAGACGGCCGGCTCCTTTCCTTTTTGGATGAGGGGGTTTCCTGTTCGGCTCCAGCGCTCCAGCGGAGCCGCAGCGGGGCGCGCCCTGCTCAGTCCCCGCTCGCGCCCCTAATCCAGCACATTCCCCCCGCCTGGAAACAAAGCCGAGAGGCCTGTGCACTCGGGCTGCGTTGGGATTTTATTTATTTATTTATTCATTTATTCATTTATTTATTTATTTATTTTTCTTTCGGGCTTCCATTGGCCGAGTCGGCGGCTGGGGACAGGGTGGGTGGGGAGGGATATCGATCCTAGGCTTGCAAAATCCAGCCCTTCCGACCCCCCACACCCTCTTTCCCCTCGCCGCGACGGATCGGTGGCGGAGGTTTTCCAACTCGCTGCTCCGCGGGAGGAGGGAAGGTTCCCGCGCTCCGGCTGGGTGGTGGGGAGAGTGCAGGAAGTGTGCCTCTCACCCCCGGCTGGGTGAAAGCAGCGCCGCGGGGCAGGACCGATTTCCTGGCAGTTACCCGGGGAGCGGCTGCCACTTTAGCAATCCGGGAGAGGCGTCCGGGGGAAATGGGAGGACTGGGCTTATCTGTAATGAGTTTTGTCCCTTGGCTCTCGGTGAAAAGATCTTTATCGCTTAGACTTCTAAGCGCCCTATTTTCTCTTCTTAGGCGGGTGATAAAAGTCGGGGAGGCGGGCTTTTGATTAAACGTGTAATTGAGCCAAGGTAATTTGCTATTTGTAATTTTTGCCTAAATTTTCTGCCTCTGTTTAAAAGCCATTCTCACAAATGTTTTTAACGTGCCCCTGCTGTTTCATCCCACCACGCAGGGTCCCCCCATCCACTCAAACATCCCCACCGGATGCTAAGTTTTCAAATAATGTACAGATGTTCCGAGATCCTCCTGCAAGATGTGATTAGGGAAGCAGTTTCACACCCACACTTCCAAAAGAAAAGCCTTTGAAAAGTTAAGTTTGGGATTACAAACTAATAAAAGCCAGGAAGTTCCTGGGGAGGGCCCGCGCTCTATCTTTAGCTGAACAGGGGTGAACACCCACCCTCAGTGTGGGTAATGAGTTTGTTTGCTTTGGAATTTGGTCCTTCCTGGTTTTGTTGGAATCCTGACTCCCCCATAAATGCTTGAGGGTCAGTTTTCTTGGGAGTGTTGTATTTAAGGGATATCCCTTTGTCAGTGGGAGCTCTGAGAGAGGTTAAAATGACCCCTGCGCGTCTGGCTACCTTACTGAAGAGTGAATGATAAAATCCGTGTAATTTGAATCAGAACAGAACACACCTGGGCATACCTCCCCAGGTGAGTTTCCTCCTTTGCAAAATGTACATAATAAAAACTGCCATTTGTGGAATGCCTGCTACTTATCCGGCACTTTGCTGAATTCTTTCCACAAAGTGTTCATTCAGCAAATTCATTGAGCGCGGAACTGTGCAGGGCATAGTAGGAACACACCCATGAAGAAAAAAGGCAAGGCCTGTGACCTTTGTGAAGCTTACCTTCCACAGTGCAGGATACATTCTCTCACAGAATCTTTACAAGAGTTCTGCCAGCGGTCAGGATTATTTTCCCTCTTTTATCGACAAAGAAACAGGCTCTGAGGAGTAAAATGATGGATCCCCAGCTTGTGAGTGTAGAGCTGGGATTCTGAGACCTGTGTGCCTCCACAGCTTTGCAAAGGCAAAGAAATGATGAGACACTGAAATGTGAGTGGGAGAAGTGGCTTAGGAGTAGGTGAAAGTTCACATGGGTTTGGAGAGTAAATTACCACTACCCTTAATAGGATGCCCCACACTAAAAATTAATGTTGAATTAGATCTAGGCTGGTGACTGTCCTGGGGCCCGAGGGTGGACTTTTCCAAACTGCTTTTGAAGGCACCTCCCACAACCCAGGCCTTACCAGGCCACTTAATAAAAAGAAGTTTAAATGAATACCAAACTGGATACCTTTTCATTCATTCTACCACCAATTACAGAACAGCTCATACATACCAGGCACTGTATCAAGTGTTGGCAGCACAGAATGACCAGGCAGTGAACCTGACAATGCACCCACCACCCTGCCAGGAGACATGGCAGGGGGTGCACAGTATGGTGAGCACCCCAGGAGAGTTGGTGTGAGGGATCCTGGGAGTGCCAAAGGAGGGAAGAGATACCCTGATGAGAAGATAAGGCTGCAAAGAGAGAGGGCTGGTACTGGTAATAAATTACCCCCCAAATGCAGCAGCTTCAAACAGTACACGTTTATTATCTCACAGCGCTGTAGGTCCAAAGCCAGGGTGCGGTGTAACTATGTCTTCTGCTCAGGGTCTCCCTAGATGGAAATCAGGTGTCAGGCATTCTTTTTTTTTTTTTGAAGATTTTATTTGTTTGTTTGACAGACAGAGACCACAAGTAAGCAGAGAGGCAGGCAGAGAGAGAGAGGGAAGCAGGCTCCCCACTGAGCAGAGAGTCCGATGTGGGGCTCGATCCCAGGACCCTGGGATCATGACCCGAGCTGAAGGCAGAGGCTTTAACCCACTGAGCCACCCAGGCGCCCCTGTCAGGCATTCTCATCTGCAGCTCAGGGTCCTCCTCACAGCTCTTTCAGATTATTGACAGAACTCAGTTCTTTGTATTTGGAGGACAGAGATCCCTACTGTCTTTCTGGTTGTTGGCCAGAGGTAGATCTCAGCTAGAGATGGTCTTCAAGCCCAAGCCACACAGTCCTCTCACAAAATGGCTGCACACTTCTGCCAACAGAGAAGCTCCCTACAGGCAGCTTTGGGAGTTTTGGGAGTGACCACCTGAACACTTTGGGCATAAAATATAACCTAATGAAGGGAGTAACTATCCCATCACATTTGTGGTCTAACCCACTCTCAGAAGTGGGGATTATACACCAGGAGGTAGGAATCTTGGGGACCATCTTAGGGTTCTGCCTACCATAGTGCCTGTGGTCTATTTTGAGTATAGACTGATAATTATAGGTGATTGGTCTCAAGCCAGTCTAGTCTGATGGGATTTACATGTTTGACCACAGGCGACTTAACCACTTCGTGCCTCAGTTTCCTCGTTCATAAAGAGAGAGTAATAACTGCACCTACTTCTAAACTGAGGAAATTAAAAGGAGTTTTAAAAAAAAAAGTGAAGTACTTGGAGCAGTGTGAAGCACATAAACATTTAATAAATGTAAGCTATTACTATTCTCTGCTCAAGAAGCTGACACAAGAGAGGGTGAATATGTTACTTTCTGCCTGCTCAACTTCCATGTCTTTTCTTCCAGTTTTCCTTTGTACTAATCTCTATGGATGGTCTTGGTCCTTCTTCCTCCAGTGATAACCTGTGCCTTTCAACCTCACTGGTTTAGCATTGACACATGTCCCAGCCTTGGCCATTTGGAGCATCTCAGCCTCCTGGCCTGATGGGTTAGTAACAGCCACATGTTTCCACTTGGTCCCATGAACGTCAGACTTCTCCTGGGTTTGCCAAGTTGGATGACCTAAAGCCTCAACAAGAAAGCAGGGCTCTACTTGGGAAAAGTCTGTTTGAGAATGAAGCTGATACCCAGAGGAAAACAGAATGGAGAGAGGGAGACCAACAGACCTCTGATTTAACCACTTGAGTCCTTCAATTAAGTCCTCCTGGAAGCCAGACCAAAGCCCCCAAACTTTTTAGTTCCTTGGGCTGCTAAATTCCTTTTATTCCTTGTGCCTCTTTGAGTTGGATTTTTATTAAAATGAAACTAAAAACTTGAAACCTGAAACTGATCGCAAAAGATCAGTAAAATACCCACACTTAAAAAAAAAAAAAAAGAAGAAGAAGAAGCAGGAGCTCTTAGAAGTGGTTTTTTTAGTCAAGGTGATTGAAATAGTAAACAAAAGACTCAGGGGCGCCTGGGTGGCTCAGTGGGCTAAGCCTCTGCCTTCGGCTCAAGTCATGATCTCAGGGTTCTGGGATCGAGCCCCGAATGGGGCTCTCTGCTCAGTGGGGAGCCTGCTTCCTCCTCTCTCTTTCTGCCTGCCTCTCTGCCTACTTGTGATTTCTGTCTGTCAAATAAATAAATAAAATCTTAAAAAAAAAAAAAAGACTCAGATCTACTATAACAATCATTTACAAATCACTGTAACAAATCACTGGAAAACATAGTAACTTGAAACAACCACCTTATTTTTTTCTTTTTTCACTCTTGATTTTGTAGGCCAACAATCTGTGCTCTGCCAGGCAATACTTGTTCTAGTCATGTCTGAGGTCATTCATGCAGCTCTAGCACCAGCTGCAGGAGCCTCGACTGGATCCGCCTGGTCCTGCCTGGTCCAAGACGGCCTCACTCACTTCCCCGGCAATTAATGCTTCTGGCTGGGGCACCTTGGTTCTCATCCACTGGCAATTCCAGCAGCCAGTCTCAGACTTATTCACAAGATGGTCTCAGGCTAGTAGGAATGAAAGTGGAGGCTATAAAATGTCTTGATATCTAGCCTCACCAGTGGCATCACATCATTTCCATTGCATTGTATTAGTCAAAGCAAGTCTAAAAGTCCCAGTTCAGGGAGAGGGAGAAACAGACTCTGGTTCTTATGGGTAGGAGCAGCAAACTCTCCTTGCAAATGGGGTATGAAAACAAGGATTAGAGGAGTGGTGGTCTTTGCAAACAATCTATCTACTCTTAAAATTAGCTGATGTCTGTAGGTGGAATTGTGTCCCTCCTGCTCCCCGCCCTGCAAAAAGAAATGGTGAAGTCCTAACCCTTAGTACCTAATTCTTCGAACCTCAGAGTATGACGTGACTTGGAAACAGGGTCTCTACAGAGGTAAATGAAAATGAGGTCATTAGAGTTGGCCCTAATCTAATAAACCGGTGTCCTTATGAAAAGCAGAAATGTGGACACAGACACAGACAAGTACAGAGAGAACACGATGTGCAAACATATGGGAACTAGATGGTCATGTGACTAAAGTGACACATTAATAAGCCAAGAAATGCCAAGGATTGATGACAAACACTAGAAGCTGGGAAAAAGCAGGGAAGACTTTCCCTACATGTTTCAGGGGGAACATGGCTCAAGCAACACTTTGATTTTGGACTTCTAACATCCAGAACTGTACTGCAATAAATACCTGATGTTTTAACCTCCCCAGTTTATAGTACTTTGTTAAAGCAGCTCTAGGACACTGCACAGAGGCCATTAACCTTTCCCCCTTCAATTGTTTTCATGCATTAGACAAACTGTACTTGTGACTATGTTTTCAACCTCACAAGTAAAGCCTTGCAAAACGATAACAACAGAAAACCTCTTCTAGTCATTCTCACTTCAAATTTGGGGGCAATGTTTATTTTAGGGTAAAAGAAATAAAGACATCAAAATATGTCTGTTTGGAAAAAATGTAAAAAAAAAATCTCAGAGACCTCTAATAATGATACTTGTCCTTACACAATGCCCTATATTTAGCAGACTAAAAAGAATAAACAAGTAGTGGCACTATTTTAACAGACTACTTAAAAGTAGAATTAAGTGGTGCCTGGTGGCTCAGTGGGTTAAGCATCTGCCTTTGGCTCAGGTCATGATCTCAGGGTCCTGGGATTGAGCCCCACATCAGGGTCTCTGCTCAGTGGGGAATCTGTTCTCCCTCTGCCGCTCCCCTTCATTCTTTCTCTGTCTCTCACAAAAAACTAATAAAGTCTTATAAAAATAATAAAAATAAAAGTAGGATTAAATACTACTAGCAAAAATGACTGATAAAGGTGTTTTGGTAACAAGTAAGAGAAGCACCAAACAAACCAATTGGAACAAAAAAAAGAAAGTTATTGTTTTATTTCACTGGTGGGAAGTTTAAGGCTTTGGGTAAATCTGTATCCAAGTTCTCCAATGATGGCTCCAAATTCCCTCCAGAGCTCTGATGACTCTACTCACTTTTCCTTTGACTTTCTTTTTTTTTTTTTTTTTAAAGATTTTATTTATTTATTTATTTGTCAGAGAGAGAGAGCGAATGAGCACAGGCAGACAGAGTGACAGGCAGAGGCAGAGGGAGAAGCAGGCTTCCTGCCGAGCGAGGAGCCCGATGTGGGACTTGATCCCAGGACGCTGGGATCATGACCTGAGCCGAAGGCAGCCGCTTAACCAACTGAGCCACCCAGGTGTACCTTCCTTTGACTTTCTTGTCTGGCTCCTGGTGATACCTGGTTTCAAAGAGAGCTGTTTCCCAATGCTCATATTGACTCCCCAAAATACATTTTGATTGCCCTTGCTTAGGCCCTATATATACTCCGCCTAAACTGGGGTTATAGACTTGACAAACCTGATGGTAGAGGCAAGGCTTACTTTTCATTTTACACACTAGAAGAATAAGGAATAAGAGAAGAATAGATAGCAAAAAAGTAGCTATAATCTCATTTAAGCCTTGATAACAGTCTTCTAAGGCGGGAACTAATACAATTCCTATTTTATTTTATTTTTTTTTAAGATTTTTTTAATTTATTTACTTGTTAGAGAGAGAGAGCACAGGCAGACAGAGTGGTAGGCAGAGGCAGAGGGAGAAGCAGGCTCCCTGCCAAGCAAGGAGCCCGATGTGGGACTCAATCCCAGGACGCTGGGATCATGACCTGAGCCGAAAGCAGCTGCTTAACCAACTGAGCCACCCAGGCGTCCCTACAATTCCTATTTTAAAGAAGTAAAAACTAAGACATCAATAGGTTGGATAATTTGAAGTGAGGCTACCAAAGACTGCAAAGTAACACAGGGCTCAGTCACTGGAGGATCCTAGGCTCAGAAAGTAAGTCTTAAAGCCTAGTTACCAGACCTAAATGCTAAACACAAAGCCAAAGTAACATGGTTCACAAACATCATAGGCCCAGAGTAATCAGAGATGGTGATAACAATTCATGAACAAGAATCTTCATGATAGTATTTCCAGTTAAAAATTGGGAAAAAAGTGAATTTTCAACTATAGGAGATCAATTAAATAACTATATACCTACCTAGTAGAATATTATACTCTATTTAAAATGATGCCTTTGGGGGCACCTGGGTGGCTCAGTGGGTTAAGCCCCTGCCTTTGGCTCAGGTCATGATCTTGGGGTCCTGGAAAAAGCCCCATGAAGGGCTCTCTGCTCAGCAGGGAGCCTGCTCCCCCCACCCCCCACCCCCACCTGCCTCTCTGCCTCTCTCTACTGGTGATCTCTCTCTCTGTGTCAAATAAATAAAATAAAATCTTTAAATAAATAAATAAATAAAATGATGCTTTTGAAAGTAAATGTGTTAAAACCCAAAATTGTTTTCACAGACACAGTGTTTTCCACAATTGCAGAAAATAGGGGAACTTCAAATAAATATGAAATATGTGAAACCAATGGATTTAAGTTTTCTCTTTAGGATTTTGTTAGTGAAGGAAGATCTTAAGTTTTTCTGAAGGGGGTGTTTTTTCCACATATACAATGTTTCAGCAACCTAACCCCCTAAAAATGCAAACAACAAAAAAGGAAGGAAGGAAGGAAGGAAAGAGAAGGGAAAGAAAGAAAAAGAGAGAAAGAAAGGAAAGAGGGTAGAAAAAAAAGAAGGAAAGAAAATTCACATGCAAAATATTCCTTGATAATACTAAATGCTGGTAAAAATGCAGTGAAGTGGATACTGATAGGCTGACAGTGAAATACAATTTGGTATAAACATCCTGAAAAAATAGTCAATATGTATCATGAACTTCAAAAATATTTACATCTTTTGGCCCCAGAAATTTAACTTTCAGTACTCTCTTAAAACATAGAAAATGGGAGCACCTGGCTGGCTCCGTTGAAAGAACATGTGACTCTTGGGGCGCCTGGGTGGCTCAATGGGTTAAAGCCTCTGCTTTCGGCTCAGGTCATGGTCCCAGGGTCCCAGGATCGAGTCCCATATCGGGCTCTCTGTTCAGCAGGGGGCCTGCTTCCTCCTCTCCCTCTGCCTGCTTCTCTGCCTACTTGTGATCTCTGTCTGTCAAATAAATAAATAAATAAAATCTTTAAAAAAACAGAATAAATAAAATATAATACCTAATTAATGAATAAATAATAAACAGAATAATAGAGACATATTCATGAAGGATTATGGGAAAGTATTGTCCATCGTTAGGGAAAAATAGGTTATTTAAAAAGAGAGAGGGAGAGATAGAGAAGCAGGTTAGCAAGATGGCGGAGGAGTATGAGACCTAAATTTTGTCTGGTCCCAGAAATTCAGCTAGGTAGTTATCAAACCATTCTGAACACATATGAACTCAAGAGGAGAGCGAAAAAAGAATACTAGCAACTCTATGAACTGAAAAGTGACCACTTCCTCAAAGGTAGGACATGTGAAGTAATTCCAAGGCGATATTTTGGAAGATAGAGAGCGATGGGGGAGCGGGAGCAGCCTCGGTCAGCTGGCTCCCAGCGAGAGGTGGAGCAGCAGAGCACAAAATCAGAACTTTCAGAAGTCTGCTCTGCTGAGGGACATCTCTCCAGTGGCTGAGCGGGGGCCAGGGGGTGGAGGGGGGGAGTAGAAGCCTCGCAGGGACAGTGTGGTCTCAGGACCCACGGGGACACAAAAAGACTTGGGGTGTCTGAGTGTAGCAGAATTCCCAGGTATCAGAGCAGGGAAGCTGACTACAGAGAGACCGAACCAAGGTGGGGGCTCTCAGCTCAGGATTACCTTAAACGTGATCCTAGGAACAGTTGGGACACTGTTCCTTGAGCAGTGACCCAATGAGCGGCAGATCCGGGGAGACCCCCTCCTTCCTCCTTTAGGAGGAGCAGCATGAAGGGTGCTGCAGGAATCTGCTGGGTTTGGAGACTCCAAATGGGGCAATGCACCAGAGATAGAAACACTTGGCCACAGGCCGAGTTAGCACAGAGTGCAGCCAGAGACCAAGGAGATGGGAGGGATTGACTGCTTTTCTCAGAGGGCGCACTGAAGAGTGGGGCCCTGAGCTCTTGGCTTCTATGGGGCGCAGGATTGGGAGGCCGCCATCTTCATTCTCCTCCTCCAAAGCTGTAGGGAAAGTGTTCAGGGAACAAAAGCTCCCAAGAGCAAGCCAGAGCAGATTACCTAGCCTGGCTCCTGGCAAGGGCAGTGCAATTCCACCTCAGGCAAAGACATTAGAGAATCACTGCCACAGGCCCCTCCCCCAGAAGATCAGCAAGAACATCCAGCCACGACCATGTTTACCGATCAATGAGAACTGCAGTACTCCAGTGCTATGGGAATACACCTCCTAGAATTCATGGCTTTTTTCCCACCATTTTTTAGTCTTAAAAAGGTAACGTTTTAAATTTTCTTTCGTTTTTCTGTTTCTATTTCTTTTTCTTCCTTTTGAATTTTTCTTCTTTTCTTTCAATCTTTTTATCAATTCCATTTTTAAATATATTTTTATTTATTTATTTGAGAGAGAGACAGTGAGAGAGAGTATGAGTGAGGGGGAGGTCAGAGAGAGAAGCAGGCTCCCTGTGGAGCTGGGAGGCCAATGCTGGACTCGATCCCCAGACTCCAAGATCATGACCTGAGCTGAAGGCTGTCGCCTAACCAACTGAGCCACCCAGGTGCCCCATCAATTCCATTTTTAAAATATTTTTCAATTTTCATTTTTATAGTCATAGTCCATCCCATCATTGTACTTACCCTTATTTTTGTATATATGCAAGTTTTTCTTTCATTAAAATTTTGGGAGGCAGTTTCTTCTAACAGAACAAAATACCTCCAAAATCTAGTGTGGGGCTCTGTTTAATTCTCCAGCCTGATCATATTCTCCCCACCACCACCCGCCGGTTTCAGGTCTTTTCTGATTTGTTTAGGGTATATTTTTCTGGGGTCATTGTTACCCTTTTAGCATTTTGTTCTCTCATTCATCTATTCTTCTCTGGACAAAATGACAGAATGGAAAAACTCATCTCAAAACAAACAAACAAACAAACAAATAAGAACAACAACAAGAGAACAACAAGATTGGGCCCAGGACCCAATCAACATGGACATTAGTAAGATGTTGGAACTAGAGTTCAGAATGATGATTATAAAGATACTAGCTGGGCTTGAGAAAAGCATAGAAGATACTAAAGAATCCCTTTCTGGAGAAATAAAATCTCACTAAGTTGAAATCAAAAAGGCTGTCAATGAGGTGCAATAAAAAATGGAGACTCTACAAAATACCATCAGCTTTTTTCAAAGATATGGAACAAATAATCCCAAAATTTATATGGAACCAGAAAAGACTCCGAATAGCCACAGGAATCTTGAAAAAGAAAACCAAAGTGGGTGGCATCACAATGCCAGACTTTCAAGCTCTATTACAAAGCTGTCATCATCAAGACAGTATGGCACTGGCACAAAAACAGACACATAGATCAATGGAACAGAATAGAGAACCCAGAAATAGACCCTCAACTCTATGGTCAACCAATCTTTGACAAAGCAGGAAAGAATGTCCAATGGAAAAAAGAGAGTCTCTTCAATAAATGGTGTTGGGATAATTGGGCAGCCACATGCAGGGGAAAGAAACTGGACCATTTCCTTAAACCACACACAAAAATAGACTCAAAATGGATGAAAGACCTCAATGTGAGATAGGACTCCACCAAAATCCTTGAGGAGAACATAGGCAGCAACCTCTTCGACCTTGGCTACAGCAACTTCTTCCTGAAACATCACCAAAGGCAAGGGAAGCAAGGGCAAAAATGAACTATTGGGACTTCATCAAGATCAAAAGCTTTTGCACAGCAAAGGAAACAGTCAACATAACCAAAAGACAACTGACATAATGGGAGAAGAGATCTGCAAATGACCTATCAGATAAAGGGCTAGTATCCAAAATCTAGAAAGAACTTATCAAACTCAACACCCAAAGAATAAATAATCCAATCAAGAAATGGGCAGAAGACATGAAAAGACATTTCTGTAAAGAAGACATCCAGATGGCCAACAGACACATGAAAAAGTGCTCCACATCACTCGGCACCAGGGAAATACAAATTAAAACCACAATGTGATACCACCTCACACCAGTCAGAATGGCTAAAATTAACATGTCGGGAAATGACAGATGCTGGCGAGGATGCATAGAAAGGGGAACCCTCCTACACTGTTGGTGGGAAAGCAAGCTCGTGCAGCCACTCTGGAAAACAGTAGGGAGGTTTCTCAAAAAGTTGAATATAGAGCTACCTTATGACCCTCAATTGCACTACTGGGTATTTACCCCAAAATTAGAAATGTAGTGATCCAAAGGGGCACATACACCCCAATATTTATAGCAGCAGTGTTCACAATAGCCAAACTATGAAAAGAGCCTAGATGTCCATCAACAGATGAATGGATAAAAAAGATAGGATATGTATATACAATGGAATATTATGCAGCAATCAAAAAAAGAAATCTTGCCATTTGCAATGACATGGGTGGATCTAGAAGGTATTACTCTAAGTGAAATAAGTCAATCAGAGAAAGATGATTATCATCTGATCTCACTGATATGTGGAATTTGAGGAACAAGGCAGAAGATCATAGAGGAAAAAACAAAACAGGATGAACCTAGAGAGAGGAGACAGGGAGGGAGACAAACCATAACAGTCTCTTAATCTCAGGAAACAAACTGAGATTTGCTGGAGTGGAAGTGGGAGGGATGGGCTGACTGGGTGATGGACACTGGGGAAGACATGTGCTATGGTGAGTGCTGTGAATTGTGTAAGACTGATGAATCACAGACCTGTACCCCCTGGAACAAATAATACAGTATATGTTAACAAAAATAAATATATATTTTTTAATAGTTAGAGAGAGAGAGCGAGCACAGGCAGACAGAGAGGCAGGCAGAGGCAGAGGGAGAAGCAGGCTCCCTGCTGAGCAAGGAGCCCGATGTGAGACTCGATCCCAGGACGCTGGGATCATGACCTGAGCTGAAGGCAGCCGCTTAACCAACTGAGCCACCCAGGCGTCCCAAAAATAAATACATTTTTAAAAATAAAATAAAGAGAAAGAATAAATAAAATAAAAAAAGAGAAAGAAATAATCAGAAATGGAAATCTCTCAAAAATGTTTATAAAGGTGTTCTTTTTTTTTAAGATTTTATTTATTTATTTGAGAGAGAGAGACAGAGTGAGACAGCATGAGAGGGGAGGTCAGAGGGAGAAGCAGACTCCCCATGGAGCTGGGAGCCTGATGTGGGACTCGATCCCAGGACTCCGGGATCGTGACCTGAGCCGAAGGCAGTTGCTTAACCAACTGAGCCACCCAGGTGCCCTATAAAGGTGTTCTTGCAATAATATTTATAACAGGAAATTATACATAAAAACAATTGAAATACCTATCCTCAATATAATATATTATTGCATAAGAATTTAAATGATGTTTATGAGGACATGGGGAAAATATTTACCTTGCTTTGTAAAGTAAAAATGGGAACACAAATATGTAGTCTTAGCTTAAATTTATAAAAAATAAATATATAGAGGTGCCCTGTGTGGCTCAGTCGGTTAAGTTTATGCCTTTTTTTTTCCTTATGCCTTTGGCTCAGGTCATGATCCCAGAGTCCTGGAACTGAACCCTTGCATTGGGCTCTCTGCTCAGTAGGGAGTCTGCTTCTCCCTCTGCCCACTCCCTCCCCCAACCCCACTAATGCTTGCAATTTCTGTCTCGCCCTCTCTCTGTCTCTCTAAAATAAATAAATACATTCTTAAAAAATTAAAAATTAAAAATAAGTTTATATGATATTAGAAGAATATACGCTAAAATATTTTAAATGACTATCTTAGGATGATAAAGTTACTAGTGATTTTTGTTTTTTTCCTTATATTTCTTATACACTTAAACTTTTATACAATAAACTTGTTTATTTATTTATTTATTTATTTATTTATTTTTACAATAGACTTGTTTTGAAAAAACAGAGACAGTGCGCCTGTGTGGCTCATTCAGTTGAGCATACAACTCTTGGTTTTTGCTTAGGTCAGGATATGAGGGTTGCGAAATCAAGCTCCACACTGGGCTCCATGCTGGGTGTGGGGCCTGCTTAAGATTCTCTCTCCCTCTGCTCCTCCGCTGCTCCCTCTCTTAAACAACAACAACAATAAAAAATTTATGGTGATATCAACATCATGGTGATATAGATGTCCCTTGTTTTTACTCTCCCTGCTACCCACCCAACAACAAAACCTTGACATTCATCCACCAAAAAAAAGTGTTTGAGGGAGCTAGGGGATCCAGCACTGTTCATATAGTGGCCCAGAAGAAGTTGCCCACCTGTGCATCAGGCAATAGGCAGACAGACCTCAGTCTCAGCTGTGTACCCTGCAGTGGCCTGCGAAATGGCTCCAGCGCCTCTTGTCCACAGTCTGAGAGCCCATGAAAAACATTGACTTGAACAATCACTTGTGAACCAGAGAGCCTTTGTGGAAGTTCAGGTTTCCGAAGAAGTTCCAGCACACCACACCAGAGGAGGGGGGGAAATGAGTTTAGACACATTAGAATGGGTATTTAGTAAAGAGCAGAGGAGGTAACTGCTACTTTAAAATGCAAACACAGGGGCGCCTGGGTGGCTCAGTGGGTTAAAGCCTCTGCCTTTGGCTCCGGTCATGATCCCAAGATCCTGCGATCGAGCCCTGCATCAGGCTCTCTGCTCCGTGGAGAGCCTGCTTCCTCCTCTCTCTCTGCCAACTTGTGATCTGTGTCTGTCAAATAAATAAATAAAATCTTTTAAAAATTAAAAAAAAAATGCAAACACAGCAAAGCAAAACTTCAAGGAATTTGAAAAATCAAGGTAACTTGAGGATCACAATAACTTTCCAGTAATCAAACACACAAACATGAAGAATAGGAGGAGACTTCAGTATCCTGCTTTTCATAGATCACCTACACAAAAAATCAAGGAAAAATTGGACTTCAATTATACTTTAGACCAAGTGGGCCAGTAAACATATATAGAATATTACATTAAACAGCAGAAGAATACATATTCTTTTCAAGTGTGCCTTTGATCTTCCCCAAGATAGATCATATGATAGGTCACAAAATGAGTCTTATCAAATTTAAGATTAAAATCATACCAAATATTTTTTATGACTACAATGGTATGAAACTAGAAATCAGTAATAGGAGGAGAACTAGGAAACTCATAAATATATGGAAATTAAATAACACACTTCTGAACAACCATTGGGTTCAAGAAGAAAGAAAAAGGGAAATCTTAAAATATCTTGGGGAAAAAAAGGAAACAAACATGCCAAAACCTATAGGATGCTACAAAAACAATACCAAGAGGGAAATTTACAGTGATAAACTGTAAAAACTTTTTTTAAAAAAGAAATATCTCAAATAAACACTATAACTTTATAAATCATGGCAAATAAATAGATGAAATAAATGAAATAGAAACCAGAAAAACAAGAGAAACAATCAATGAAAGAGCTGGGGTTTTTTTGAAGAGGTGAATAAAATTGACAAACCTTTAGTTAAACTAAGAAAAAGAGGGAAGACTTAAATAAATAAAATCAGATATGAAAGAGACATGCAACTGACACTACAGATATACAGAGGATCATAAGAAACCACCATGAACAGTAGTACAACAACAAATTGAATAACGTGGAAGAAATGGATAATTTCTTAGAAACATACCACCTACCAAGACTGGATCATGAAAAAATAGAAAATATGAACAGACCAATAACAAGTAAGGAGATTCAATCAGTAACCAAAAACCTCCCAACAAAGAAAAGTCCAGGACCAGACATTTTTCCTGATGACTTCTATCAAGCATTTAAAAAAGCATTAACACCAATCATTCTCAAACACTTCCCAAAAAATGAAGAGGAGGGAACACTCCCAAACTTATTTTACAAAGCCAACATTACCCTGATACCAAAGTCAGATGAGGACACCACAAGAAAAGAAAATGACAGGCCAATATCCCTGATGAATGCAATTTCAAAAACACTCAATAAAATAATAACAAACACATAAAAAGGATTATACTGCAAGATCAAATGAGGTTTATCCCTGGGATATGATGATAGTCAATATATACAAATCAATGTGTGATATACCACATTAATAGCTTGAGAGATAAAATCATATGACCATCTCCATAGATGCAGAAAAAGCATTGACAAAATACACATCCCTTTACGTGAAAACACTCAACATATTGGGCATAGAAAGAATAAACCTCAAGATAAAGGCCATGTATCATAAGCCCACAGCTAACATCATATTCAACAGTGAAAGACTGGAAGCTTTTCTTCTAAGACCAGGAATAAGTCAAGTGTTCACATTCTCACCGCTCCCATTCAACATAGGACATCTGGAAGTCCTAGCCAGAGCAATCATGAAAAAGAAATAAAAGAAAGACACATACCATATGAATTCACTCTGATATGACATTAAGAAACAAAACAAATGAGCAAAGAAAAAAAAGGAGAGAGAGACCAAGAAAAGACTCTTAACTGTAGAGAACAAACTGATGGTTACCAGAGAGGAGGAGAGTAAGGGAGTGGGGTGAAATAAGGGATGGGAATTAAGGAGTGCACTTATGGTGATGAGAACTGGGTGATGTATGGAATTGTTGAATCACTATATTGTACACCTGAAACTAATATATCACTGTATGTTAAAAATACTGGAATTTAAAAGAAAAAAGAAAAAGAAATATAAGGCATCCAAGTTAGAAATGAAAGAATAAAATTGTCTTTGTTTTCAAGATCTTACATATAGAAAATTTTAAACACTATACCCAAAAACTATTGAAACTAAATTCAGTAAAGTTGCAGAATTCAAAATTAACATACAGAAATTAATTGCATTTCTATACACTAAGTATGAAATATCTGAAAGAGAAATAAAACAATCTCACTCACAATAGCATTAAAAAAAATAAAATACTTAGGAATGAACCTAACGAAGGAGATGAAAGATCTGTACACTTGAAAACTACAGGGGCACCTAGGTGGCTCAGTGGGTTAAAGCCTCTGCCTTCAGCTCAGGTCATGATCCCAGGGTCCTGGGATCAAGCCCCACATCAGGCTCTCTGCTCAGCAGGGAGTCTGCTTCTCCCTCTCTCTGCCTGCCTCTCTGCCTACTTGTGATCTCTCTCTCTCTGTCAAATAAATAAATAAAATCTTTTAAAAAATTATAAGACTTTGTTGAACGAAATTGAAGAAGATACAAATAAGTGGAAAGATAGCCCATATTCACGGATCAGAAGAATTAATATTATTAAAATGTCTATACTATCTAAAAGAAGCTATAGATTCAAAGTAATTCCTATCAAATTCTAATACGTGAGTTTAACAAGGTTCTAGGATACCAGTTTGGCCTACAAAAGTAACTTGTATGTCTACATACAGGCAGTGATTAATGGGAAACTGAAAGTCAAAAAAAATTTTTTTTTAAGATTTTATTTATTTATTAGTTAGAGAGAGAGAGAGAGAGCACAGGCAGACAGAGAGGCAGGCAGAGGCAGAAGCGGGCTCCCTGCCGAGCAAGGAGCCTGATGTGGGACTCGATCCCAGGACGCTGGGATCATGACCTGAGCCGAAGGCAGCCGCTCAACCAACTGAGCCACCCAGGTGTCCTCAAAAAACTCTTTTATAGTATATCCCCCAAAGCGAAATACTTAGGTATAAATCTAACAAAACATCTTTAGGATCATTATACTGAAAACTCCAAAATGCTGTTGAAAGAAATCAAAGTAAAGCTCAATATATGAGGAATACACCATGTCCATGGATTGGGACATTCATTATAGTTACAAAGTCAACTTTCAATAAATCTATAGATTTAATGCATTTCTAGTCAAAATCCTAGGAGGACTTTTTCCTAGATACAGACAAGCTGATTCTAAATGCATGGAAAAGAAAAGCCAACCAAGCAATTATGAATAAGAAAAATAAGGTTGGAAACCTCACATATTACATGATTATAAGACATACTATAAAGCTACATTAAGTCAATATGGTATTGGTGGAGGTATAGACACAAAACAATAAAATAGAAAGAGCTCAGAAATAGACCCACACGAATACAGCCAATTGATTTTTACAAAAGTGCAAAGGCAATTTAATCTAATACCCGAAAATGGTATTGGAACAGCTGGACATTCATTGCAAAAAAAAAAAAAAAAATCCCAAGTCTACACCTAATATCTTACTCAAAAATTAGCCCAAAATGGATCATATATTGAAATTTAAGACATAAAACAATTTAAAAATTCAGAAGTCATAAGAGAAAATCTTTGTGATCTTTGGTTAGATAAAGTTTCCAATGATATACCAAAAGCACAATCCAGGGGCACCTGGGTGGCTCAGTGGGTTAAAGCCTCTGCCTTTGGCTCAGGTCATGATCTCAGGGTCCTGGGATCGAGCCCCGCATCGGGCTCTCTGCTCGGCAGGGAGCCTGCTTCCCCCTCTCTCTCTGCCTGCCGCTCTGCCTGCTTGTGATCTCTCTCTCTCTCTGTCAAGTAAATAAATAAAATCTTAAAAAAAGAAAAGCACAATCCATAAAAGAAAAAAGAATCAATAAATATGATTTCAGCAAAGTAAATAATTTTGCTCTAAAAAAGACACTGTTAAGAGACTGAAAAGACAAACTATGGATTCAGAGAAAATATTTGCAAATCACATAGCCAACAAATGACTTGTACCTAAAATATTTAAAGAACTCTCATGGGGCACCTGGGTGGCTCAGTGGGTTAAGCCTCTGCCTTTGGCTCAGGTCATGATCTCAGGGATTGAGCCCTGCATTGGGCTCTCTGCTCGGCAGGGAGCCTGCTTCCCTTCCTCTCTCTCTGCCTACTTGTGATCTCTCTCTGTCAAATAAATAAGTCTTTAAAAAAAAATTTAAAGAACTCTCAAAATTCAACAATAAGAAGACAAGTAAAAATGGGCAAAAGATACAAGTAGACCTTTACCAATGAAGCTATATGGATGACAAACACATGAAAAGTTGTTCAACATCATAATCTATTATGAAAATGAAAATTAAATTGTAATAAGATATCACTGCATACTATTAGAATAGCTTTTTAAGGAAGTCTAACAATACCAAGTGCTAGGTAGGATACAAGGCATATAGAACTCTCATTCATTGCTGGTAGAGATATAAAATGGAAAACATTATAAAGTTTAACATATGCTTACCATAGTACCTAGCGATTCCACTTTAAGTATTTACCCAAGTGAAATGCAACTTATGTTTGCACAAAGTGCTATGAATGAATGTTTACAGAAGCTGCATTCATAATCACCAGAACCTGGAAATAATGCAAGTGCCTTCAATGGGAGAATGAATGAGCAAAATTGCGGGACATCTAAACAATAGAATACGACTCATCAATATAAAGGTATGAACTATTAATACATGCTACACCTTGGATGAATTTCAAAGGCATTATCCCAAGTATAAGCAGCCAGTCTCAAAATTTACATTTGTATGGTTCCATTTATGTAACATTCTGGAAAAGATAAAACTATAAGGATAGAGAACAGATAGTCATTGCCAGGGGTGAGGAACGTAGAGGTTTGACTATAAAGGGGCAGCATGAGGGAGAGAGTGTTTGAGGTGATGGAATTGTTTGTATCCTAATTGCGATGCTGCTTATACATATTCATGTGCATGTGTTAAAACTCAGAACTATGCACCAAAATGTAAGTCAATTTTATTGTATGTAAATTTTATTTTATTTTATTTTTTTAAAAACATTCCACTTATTTATTTGAGAGAGAGAGCGAGAGGATAGGAGGGAGTGGGAGAAGGAATCTGAAGCAGATTCCTGAGTGTAGAGCCTGATGTGGGGCTCGATCTCACGGCCTCGAGATCTTGAACCAAAACCAAGAGTCAGATGCTCAACCAACTGAGCCACTCAGGCACCCTAACTGTACATAAATTTTAAAAACAATTTTAAATGTTTTAAAATGCTGGTTCAGGTAACCCTGACTTCAGTAACAGCTGAATTCAGGGACTTAAAAAATGCCAGCAAATATTAGCCTCTCTCCAATTCTGTGTCTCGTACCGTAGGCTAGATTTATTTCAAGCCTGGCCTTTACTTTGATGGAACTGACTCCTTGCACCAACTAGGGTCACATGTCCATCCTGGCATGGTGGATGCCATCCATCACAGCCAGAGAAATAGAATATGCTGATTGTCTGGGCCTGGGTCATATGCCCACCCTACCTGAGGATCAAACCGATCCAATCCACAGGGACAGAATGTGGTAGATGTTGTTGCTCCAAGAAAAATCAAGCAGCTGTTACAAGAATAAAAATATAGGCCAGACAGGCAGAAACAATGGATGTCTCTGGCTCCCAACTGGTATTTCTTTAATTCTGAATTATGTTATATTCTGTTGGCTATTTGATATTTAACCCTAAATCATACATTCTTTGCAAACAAAGACTGCTTTTTTTTTAAGTTTTTAAGTTTTTTTAGTTTCCAACATCATTCACATTAATTTCCACATCGTAGGTGATCAAGAGTATTAAAAGCATGCATGAATGATAGAATAAGGATAACTAAGTATATATGAGTATGCTTTATGCTTCGTGTATACATCAAAAGCCTATAAAGTTACATTATTTCATGTTTTTCTGCACCCACATTAATAGCCACATTTCCGTTCAATCTCACTTCTCTCTGCAGAGGTTTTAACATGTGCAGCTCAGTTTTCCAGCAACGGCAAATCAATCATTACATCATCATCCATCATGTCTGAGTTCTCAGTAATGAAGGTGTCTTTCTTTCCACATTAGCAATTTGGGTGGGCGAAAGAGCCATAAAGATGTATGACAGAAGACTGGTGAATTGGATTAAACAAGGTTAAACACCTCTGGGTCTCTTTCTGCTTCAGGAATCTTGTTGGTCCACAGAATGAAGGGGCC
This sequence comes from Taxidea taxus jeffersonii, assembly GCA_003697995.1. Lineage (NCBI taxonomy): Eukaryota > Metazoa > Chordata > Mammalia > Carnivora > Mustelidae > Taxidea > Taxidea taxus. The sequence continues at coordinate 18,652 of ML108515.1, read as the reverse complement.
AACTGTTGGGAAGTTTTTTCTTTACCACTCTCAGAAGAAAATTTTACCGAAATCATTTTTTGCTCTGTTATTGGAATAGCAGTGAACCAGAGAAAGCAACCTAAAACTATGACTGGTTCATTTTGAAGTTACTAAAGGAGATACTTTGTTTACTGAAAGTCATAGTTTGTAGCAGCTGTGGGGTCCCGGGTAATTGTTCTGAAGCATCACGGTTTAGGTGTGCTGATTGCCAAAGCCAGCCGGATCCCACATATCTCCCTCAACACCTTCTAGTCTCCCAGGCCTCAGAATGTCCCATCCACACTGTCTTTTTTTTTTTTTTTAAGATTTATTTATTTATTTGAGAAAGAGAGAACACGTCAGGGAGGGGCTGAGAGAAAGGGAGAGAGACGCTCAAGCAGACTTCCTGCTGAGGTCTGGAGCCTGATTCAGGGCTTGATCCCATGACCCTGAGATCACGACCTGAACTGAAATCAAGAGTTGGAAGATTAATCAACTGTGCCACCCAGATGCCCCTCATCCACACTGTCTTCACACAGTGAATTCCAATTTCAGGTTCTTTGTAGTTGCCCATCCTTGTAGCTTAGGTTTCCTAACCTAGGCACTATTGGCATTTAGGTCCTGGTAATTCCTTGCTGTGAGGGCTGTCCTGTGTGTTATAGGATGGTTAGCAGCATTGCTGGCCTCTACCCAGTGGATGCCAGTAGCACTCCTCCATCCCGCTAGATGGCAACACCGAAAATGTCTCCAGACATTGCCATTAACCCCTGGGGGAGTTGGGGCACAAAAAGTCCCCAAATTGAGCTCACTCCTCTGCTGGAGTTATTTCTTTCAATTCTTGCTGTGGCCATGAAAATCCCTCTGAAATCAGCTTCAGAGAGGCTTTCCCTGACCACCCTATCCAACTGGTCACTTCCTATCACGACACACTATCCCCTTCATGGAAAATTACCACACCCCATGTGTGCATGGTCCTGTTGTTTTAGTCCTCGTTGCCTTCCCTTCCATTGGCCTGTGAGTCTCATACAGACAGCAAGCTCACCTATCTGCATTTTTCACTGCTGGGTCTCCAGAACGTGGACTGGAATGTGCACATAATCAGGGCTCAATACATATAATCAAACACGTTGGGTTCATGAACAAAGAGGGATGGCTTTGACACCAGGCCTTTTACCAGATGTCATTGGCAGCTCCACTACTGAGGGTTTCTACTTCTTACTCTCCCTCTTAAAATTTCTCAGAGTCTCTATCTTGGACTTAGTAGGAGCAGCAAAGTCAAGAAATAGTCTTCAGCTTGGCCCTACCTTTCCTGCCTCAGCCCCTCTCCTCATAGCATTTCTGAAGTCTAAACGTCTTCTGCCCCATTTTTTAGATTCCAGTATAATGAATATACAGTTTTATATTAGTTTCAGGGGAACACTATAGTGCTGCAGCAATTCTACATGTTACTCCAGTGCTCATCACAGTAAGTGAATTCTTTACCCCCACCCCTCCTTATCTCACCCCCACCCCCAGAACCAGCAGTTTGCTCTCTGTAGTTACGATTCTGTTTTGTTGTTTTTTTTAAATTTGTCTTTTCTTTTCTTTGTTCATTTTTTTGTTTCTTAAATGCCACATATGAGTAAAATAATATGGTATTTGTCTTTGTCTGGCTGATTTATTCTACTTAGCATCACACCCTTTAGATCCATTCTTCTTCTTCCCTTTTTTTTTTTTTTAAGATTTTATTTATTTATTTGACAGACAGAGATCACAAGTAGGCAGAGAGGCAGGCAGAGAGAGAGGGGGAAGCAGGCTCCCCGCTGAGCAGAGAGCCTGACTCGGGGCTCGACCCCAGGACCCTGGGATCATGACCTGAGCGGAAGGCAGAGGCTTTAACCCACTGAGCCACCCAGGCGCCCCTCTTCTTTTTTTTTTAAGA
>ML108515.1:0-16331 GCA_003697995.1 Taxidea taxus jeffersonii | reverse complement strand
CCATTCTTCTGCCTCGTTTTTACCCAAAGTTACTCTTACCAGGCTTGAACATCTGACTTATATGTCACCTCCCTCTACAGGCTTTCAATATCAGTGACACAGGCACCATTTCTGACTCTTGAGGTCACTCCCAAGTTAGTGCTCCCCCTCTCCATCTCTCTCTGTCTCCCTCCTCTTCTCTTTCATTCATTCATCAAGCCCCTTTTGTGTACCAGACCTTGCTTAGACCCAGAGTCTTTATAGCCCTTGCCAAGGAGACAGACAGTAGGCTAATAATTGAAATTATACGACAATGGATAATATTTACATTGTGAGCCCAGGGTACAAGGACCTGGGAAGGCTTTGAAAAATGTCTTTCACATTGTGCTCATACGACAGGTTCTTAACGATGTGAATTTCTCTCCCTTTCTAGATTTTTCAGGTTCTTCAAGACAGAGACTTTATGTTTTCATTATTTTCATCTCTGTAGGTGCCCTTCCTAGCACTCAGCATGGTGCTTTTAATACAGCAAACACCCAATAATTGCTTACTGAATCAGTGAATAGTTGCTTTTAAAATACTGATATGGAGAATATCTTTTTCCCCCTTTAATTTGAATAGAAAATGTGTTTTCAGTTGCTTAGCATAAGAACATCTCTACTGGGAAACAAATAAAAAGTCTTTTAATTTATTTGATCCCTCAAAAGACATAAGGGGAACTTGAAATTGAGAGGAAGTCGGGTGCTTGAATGGAGTACAGAGAAAGAAAGACAAATATTGAAAATAATTCAGATAGGAGAGGGCTTTTGAACTGGAAAAATATTAATGCTGTTAATCAATTTCCACTGTGTACTGTTAAGACTCAGAACAATGCTGAAAGCACCTGGAAGGCACATTTGTGAAGTCAGGAAGCCATAACAAACAAACAGGTGGTTTTTTGTTTTTGGGTATTTTTGTTGTTGTTGTTTGGTTTTTGTCTGTCAACTTTGGAAAACAGAATAAATATAAGCTTTTCTAAAAAATGCAAAAAAAGAGGTGTTTTTGGTTTAGTTTACAGAATCATGTGATTTATAGACTTCCAAATTGTTCCATATGGCTAAAAATAGAGGATCTGAACTTATAGTTCATAAGTTATGTTAATAAGAGAGTTTCTTTCTCAACCTCAGGATAGATGCAGTTCTTCTTGGCGTGTGTTCTGAGTGCTGAAAGTCGACAGGGAGAACCCGCTGAGGTTCAGACGTAGGGGCAAGCCAGGCAGATGGTGAGAAAAGAGAGTTTTCTTTTCAACATAGTCACAGAAACACGTGGTGCTGGCTGTGATTTACGATGACATAAAGACAATTAATCCAGAACACTGGGGGAAGCAAAGTGGGAAGGAAACGATCAGAGGTAATGAGGGCTAGAAGTGAGGAGACATGTCATGGATAACCTCAAATTCTGCTTTGCCAAGCAGAAAGTCTGACACCAAGCAGGGGGATACAGATGCTGGCCTCAGAATACTTATTTAAGTGCCCGGATCTGTCAGTTTTTAACAAAGGATGGGCCTGATGGCCAAACATCCCCAGAAATGATCCGGTATCCAAGGGGAAAAGAACCTAAGTTCTCTAAAGAGATTCATCATCCACCTAGATTCCCTGGGCCACTCACATCAGCCAATAATGAGGCCCCATTTACTGAGCACTGGCATGGGATAGGGTAAAGAGAGGCTTTATCAACCCCACTTTGTTGATCAGACAAAGTGTGGGTGAGGAGAAAGGCTCAGAGAGGTGAAGCAACTTGCTGAAAGTCACACAGCTAGTAAGTTGCAAAAAGATAATTTGAAGGCAGTTCTTTCTGGCTCCACAGGCATCTTGTCCATCTACGTGCTTGCTGCTCAGATGGTGAGCCCAGCAGCAGCAGCACTTGGGGGTTCAATGCAAATGAAAGACCTGAGACTCCATGTGGACCTCCAGAATCAGAACCTGCATTTTAACAAAATCCTCAGAGGAGTTATATGCTCTTGAAAATCTGAGAAGCACCATTAGTCCTTGCCTTCTCAATCCTTGCCACACACCTCAGTCACCAGGAGGGGAGACTTTAAACCTAAGGATACCAAGGCCCACCCAGGACAATTATATCAGATTCTTGGGGGGCAGAGTTGGATACTGATAGTATTTTCAGCTCCTTGGGAGACCCTGATTCTTAGCCTGGTGCTATTGGCTGAAGCGCCTTCACAGACTGTTTAGGGCAGAGTGGTAAGGAGGTTGGGCACTTGCCTTTTACAAACCCAAGTTTGTCTAATCTGATGCCCGCCCCCCACCCCGAAGCTTTAAAAACTCCTGGTGTGCAGGCCATCTGCCATACCTGTCAAACCAGAAACTGTGCCGGGGCTGTGGGGGAGGGAGGGGACTTGGCTTTTGTAATTGTTAAAGCTTTCAGGGCTTTCCCTCATGGGGCCAGTGTGGAAACCTCCTGGTCCCATTAGAATCTCTGAGACCCGAATCTCATCCATTCCAGAGGACTAAATGACAGTTCTCAAGAACTATAAGGAACAGAAGAACAAGAGAAATAACACCATGGAGAAGCAATAAGCCAAATCAAGAAGTGACAACCCAGTTTCTCTAACAAATACAATAAAGGCCTTAAAAAAGGAACAGATGTTCACATTTCTTAAATAATAATAAGGTGGGTTTTGGGGTTTGTTTTTTTTTTTTGTAATCTTGGGTGGTGAATCCCCAAAATCTGCATTTAACCCAGTCTACAAGGGATCCTGGTGAATAACTAAACCTTGAGATCTCCTGCTCTGTAGCAGGAAATTCATTGTGTCCCAAGGCTCTGTTGGTTCCCACCCATGTGGGTTCTGGTACTAAAACTGCTCAAGTTGCTGAGAGCATTTGGGTCCTTGTAAATTTTTGTTGAGGTTATTCACACCTGCACTGCCCAGTATAGAAAGCACTGCTGTGGAGTGTAAAATACATAGCAGATTTCAAAGACTTATATATAGGGGAAAAAAGTAAAATAGCTCATGAATGCTTTTTGTATTGATTATATGGTAAAATATTCTAGATATATAGTGTTCAAGAAAATCTATTAGAATTAATTTCTTTCTTTTTTTGTAAGATGGTTCTGAGACAGTGTTAAATTACATTTGTGCTCATATTATATTTCTAATATTTCTATTTAACAGCCTAGCCCTGAGGCTTTGCTACTTAAAATGTGATCCACTCACTGACCAACAGCAACAGTGTCCTCTGGGGAGCTTATTAGAAATGTAGACTTGATGCCTGGGTGACTCAGTCAGCTGAGCATCTGACTCTTGGTTTTGGCTTAGGTCAGGATCTCAGGGTGGTGGGATTGAGCCCTGAGTCAGGCTCTGCACTCAGTGCAGTCCTCTTGAGATTCTCTCTCTCTCACCCTGTCCTTCCCTGCTCATATGCACTCTTTCTATAAAATGAATCCATAAAAAAACTTAAAAAGGAAAAAAAAAAAAAAAAGAAAGAAATGTAGACGTGAGCCCCATCTAGGACTCAGTCGGAAGCTGCAATTGACCAAGATCCTTCAGTCCCTGCCTGCCCATCAGGCTGTCATTTCATTTCTTTTCTTTTTCCCTCTTTTTAAAAAATTTTTATGGTTTTATTTATTTGACAGAGAGAGAGAGAGAGAGCACACGCAGGGGGAGCAGCAGGCAGAGGGAGAGGGAGAAGCAGGCTCTCCCCTGAGCAGGGAGTCCAATGTGGGGCTCAATCCCAGGATCCTGGGATCCTGACATGAGCCGAAGGCAGACACTTAACAACTGAGCCAGCCAGGCGCCCCCAGGCTGTCATTTCTTGAGTTTTCCCCATTGTCTGCAACCCTGTGGCTCAAAGAGGCCCAACAAACTCATTAGTCCTTTCCCTTGCTCCAGCTGACACCACACTCCGATTCTCTAAGTACATCACCACCATCTTCAAGTTACCCACCTTTCCGTGCAGAACGAGGAGACAGAAAATTTCTCGTTTAACAACCTTCCTGCAGTTTATAGCCTTTGATTTCTGGTTCTTTTCTCGATCACTGCAGAACACCAATTACTATTGGTCTTTTTCCCTTAATACTTTCCCTTCCAGGACTTTTTAAGATTCTGTTTCCCAATTCTCATCCAATTCAAACCATGTCTCCTAGGACCCATTTCCGGGCTCTTCCCATCACCATCAGCCCTCTTTCTGAAGGCATGCATGCTGTCCCCTTCAAATGAATCCACTAAGTGTTAGGATGTTGCCAGCCTGTTCTTTATGGTAAGTCTGAAAATGGCAGGTGCCAGGCAGGTCATTTTGAGAGAGGACTTTATTAATGTCCTTGGATGATTTTTGGACGATCAAGCAAAGGGAAAAAAAATAGGGAGGGGCTGAACTCCTCGGAGACCAAACAGCAAACAGTGAAGTGAAGAACTTTTACCTTGGATGGAGTGTGTCCTCACCAAGGAGAGGGTGCAGGAAGTTAGTGATTCTAATTTTGGCTTTCATTAGCTTAAGTCACCAGCTTAGAAAAAGTCACCAAGTCCAACCACCCCAATTTCTTCCAGGCAATGGGAGATGATATTACTCTTCTACCCCACAGAGGACTTTTATTTTATTTTTATTTATCTAAACATTTTCTTTTTAAGTAATCTCTACCAGCAATATGGGGCTTGAACTTTCAACCCTAAGACCAAGAATCACATGCTCCAAGGACTGAGTCAGCCAGGCACCACCCGCAACCCCCCCACAGAGGATTGTTAAAGACTGAGATAAAAACAAAATCAGCACCCTTAAAACATCAAAAAACCACACCAGTTTCCTTGTTCATGAACAACACTATTTCCAACGTGGGCCATGACAACTATTCCTCCGTTTGGGATTTCTATGTGCAGTTTATTGGTCAAATGGATAATACCTCCATTTTGAAAAGCTAAATATTTCTTTAAGCAAGTCGTTATTCTAGAACACCTCACTGATCTAAACCAGCTCGTAAAATCCATTACGTTGATTTAGTGACTCAAGGACCCTCACTTCCACAAGTGAAATGAGCAATTTAATACTCAACAGAGAACCTCTTCATGGCAAAGAGAAAATTTGAGTGCTATTATACCCGTATTAAAGCTAGAGATAGTCAGTAGTGGAAATCTTTGAAAACTGGAAGCAAATTCATTTTTGCTAAAGGGATCTCATGGAGAAAGTGGTCCTATAAAATTCCTAGTGCTTTTTGTTTTTCCTCCAGTTTCAAAAATTCCCTCATCTCCCTAGACTCTTCTTAGTTCTGTTCAAAATGAACCTCGGCCTCTGAAAGCTAAGCATTATCACTACCATGTAATGTTTTTCTGCAAAAAAAAAAAAAAAAAAAAAAAGCATTGAAGTAGTTACATTTCTTCTAAAGCATGATAAAGTTCCTTGCACTTAACATTTATATTTTACCCTTTAAAAATTAACTGTATTCTGCGCTTCCAAAACACTTTACTTCTACTAATTAATATCACAGTTGGGAAAGTGACTTTTTATTCTTTTCTGCAGGCAAACAAGCTGAGAGTTTAAGTGATTTACTCTTTCTAAGAGGAGTTCATGGCCAGAATTCCAGGATTTAAACCTGTACAAAGACCATTACAGCAATTGTTCAAGGATTTAACAAATATTCACGTGGTGATGTTAAACTACCTTTGAAGAAAGGAGCTTTTGGCCTGTATTGATGTCTACAAGGAACCTGCAGATTTCAAGAGTGAGGAAGATCTGTATGAGGTATGTTGACTTCTCTACCAGGAGGCAGTTGTATGGAAGGCAAGTGGCTGACATTTCCTGAGTCTGACAACTGGCATAGGACTTTACATATACGATCTCATTATCTAACAAGTGGAAGTGTGTACCTTATTATCTCCCTTTTAAAAATTAAACAATAAAAACCTTAGTGAGATCTAATAACTTGCCTAAGATCAAAGGCTAAAATTTAAACCAAGAATCTGAAGCTAAAAACTAAAGTTCTAACCAATACCCTCCCGATGTTAACCTTTGCTTACACCTATAGAAGTCATTCACCTTCTGAAACCAAATACCCACACCCACTCTGCTTCATTTCCGGAACGCTAGTCATGATTTCTTATTTAAATTTGAAAGGCTAGGAGATTAAATTTTACTGACTTTAAAGTTCATATTATTAAAGCAAGACATGCTACATCATTATTTCTATTTCTCAGTTGTAATCTGCACCTTAGAACAGAATAAATATGGATGACTGGGTTGCTCAGTCCGTTAAGAGCCCTCCTTCCGCTCAGGTCATGATCCCAGAGTCATGGGGTGGAGTCCTCTATTCTGCTCCTTTCTCAGCAAGGAGGCTGCTTCTCCCTCTGCCAGATAAGTCCCCTGCTTGTGCTCTCTCTCTGACAAATAAAACCAAAACCAAAACCAACAAACCAACAAACAAACCCCCAAACCCTTAAAACCCACCAGCCAGAATAAATAATCTGGGGACAAAATGAATGACAAGGGCCTTGATCAATTAAGAGTACAGATAGCTCTTATTTTTATTTATTTATTTATTTTTAAGTAAACTCTATACCCAATGTGGGACTCAAACTCACAATCCCAAATTAAAGACTTGCATGCTCTATGGCTGAGCCAGCCAGACACCCTGATAGCACTTATGTTTCTTTCCTTTTCTTTCTTTATTTTGAGATTTATTTATTTACTTATTTGAGACAGAGAGAGAGTGAACGGGGGAGGGGCCGAGGGAAGGGGAGGGAGAGAAGCAGACTTCCCACCGGGGAGCCTGAAGTTGTGGTGGAAGATCTCACAACACTGAGATCAGGACCTGAGCTGAAACCAAGAGTCGGAGGCTTAACTGACTGAGCCACCAAGGTGCCCTGTGATAGCACTTAATTTTAAATCACCAAAAGCCGCAAACTGAGTTTAGGGCATGTCTGTATCTCAACACCTTTATTTTTATTTCTATCTATTTTTTTTTTAAAACATCAGAATTGCTTTATTTTCAGTAAGAGGAAAGGGGAAAAGTTATCCAGGGTATTTCATACTTGATTGTAAGACCATATCCTTTAAATGCAGACAGTTCGCATTTCCTTCTCTATACCTTTTTTTTTCACTCTATTTCTCAAAGATCTTTGTTTTAAGCCTTTACAAATTACTAACATCATTCTAAAATACAGAATCTGTTAGTATTCAACTTCATCAGTAACACTAGGATAATAGGAGCGCTTTCTGTGAAGGCTTTTGTCTATTTGACATTTAGATGTGAAGGTCTCCTCTTTCAACGCCTCAAGTGTTACTTTATTATTTAGACCTTGCTTATTATTTTCCTAGTTTTGCTCATATCATCCTGAAATCATCAGGATTTTAAAATTTTCTTTTAATTAACATATAATGTATTATTAACCCCAGGGATACAGATCTGTGAATCATCAGGCTTACACACGTCACAGCACTCACCATAGCACATACCCTCTGCAATGTCCATAACCCCACCACCCTCTTCCTACCCCCCTACCCCCAGCAACCCTCTGTTTTGTGAGATTAAGAGTCTCTTATGGTTTGTCTCCCTTCTGGTCCCATCTTGTTTCATCTTTTCCTTCCCTACCCCCCAAACCCCCCACTCTCCCTTCCAAATTCCTTACATCAGGGAGATCATATGATAATTGTCTTTCTCTGACTTATTTCGCTTAGCATAATACCCTCTAGTTCCATCCATGTCATTGCAAATGGCAAGATTTCATTTCTTTGATGGCTGCATAGTATTCAATTGTGTATCGATACACAATGGAATACTATATATCTATATCTATATCTATAGATTATAGATTATAATCTATATCTATAGATATGTAATCTATAGATATATATATCTTTATCCATTCATCTGTTTATCTTTATCCATTCTTCTTTATCCATTCATCTGTTGATGGACATCGAGGTTCTTTCCATAGTTTGCCTACTATGTACATTGCTGCTATAAACTTTTGGGTGCACGTGCCCCTTAGGATCACTACATTTGTATCTTTATGGTAAATACCCAGTAGTGTAATTGAGGGTCATAAGGTAGCTCTATATTCAACTCTTTGAGGAACATCCATGCTGTTTTCCAGAGTGGCTGGACGAGCTTGCATTTCCACCAACAGTGTAGGAGGTTTCCCCTTTCTATGCATCCTCGCCAGCATCTGTCATTTCCTGACTTGTTAATTTTAGCCATTCTGACTGGTGTGAGGCGGTATCACATTGTGGTTTTAATTTGTATTTCCCTGGTGCCGAGTGATGTGGAACACTTTTTCATGTGTCTGTTGGCCATCTGGATGTCTTCTTTACAGAAATGTCTTTTCATGTCTTCTGCCCATTTCTTGATTGGATTATTTGTTCTTTGGGTGTTGAGTTTGATAAGTTCTTTCTAGATTTTGGATACTAGCCCTTTATCTGATAGGTCATTTGCAGATCTCTTCTCCCATTCTGTCAGTTGTGTTTTGGTTATGTTGACTGCTTCCTTTGCTGTGCAGAAGCTTTTGATCTTGATGAAATCCCAATAGTTCATCTTTGCCCTTGCTTCCCTTGCCTTTGGCCATGTTTCTAGGAAGAAGTTGCATGCGGCTGAGGTCGAAGAGGTTGCTGCCTGTGTTCTCCTCAAGGATTTTGGTGGAGTCCTGTCTCACATTGAGGTCTTTCATCTAGTTTGAGTCTATTTTTGTGTGTGGTTTAAGGAAATGGTCCAGTTTCATTCTTCTGCATGTGGTTGTCCAATATTCCCAACACCATTTGTTGAAGAGATTGTCTTTTTTCCACTGGATATCATTTTCTGCTTTGTTGAAGATTAGTTGACCATAGAGTTGAGGGTCCATTTCTGAGGTCTCTCTTCTGTCCCACTGATCTATGTGTTTGTGCCAGTACCCTATTGTCTTGATGATCGGCTTTGTAATAGAGCTTGAAGTCTGGCATTGTGATGCCACCAACTTTGGCTTTCTTTTTCAACATTCCTCTGGCTATTCGGGGTCTTTTCTGGTTCCATATAAATTTTAAGAGTATTTGTTCCATTTCTTAGAAAAAAATTGATAGTATTTTGATAGGGATTGTATTCAACATGTAGATTGCTTTAGGCATCGTAGACATTTTCACAATATTTGTTCTCCCAATCCATGAGCATGGAACGTTTTCTCATTTCTTTGTGTCTTCCTCAATTTCTTTCATGAGTACTTCATAGTTTTCTGAGTACAGATTCTTTGCCTCTTTGGTTAGGTTTGTTTCTAGGTATCTTATGGTTTTGGGTGCAATTGTAAATGGGATCGACTCCTTCATTTCTCTTTCTTCTGTCTTGCTGTTGGTGTATAGAAATGCAACTGATTTCTGTGGCATTGATTTTATATCCTGTCACTTTACTGAATTCCTGTATGATTCCTATCAGTTTTGGAGTGGAGTCTTTGGGTTTTCCACATAAAGTATCATATCATTGGCAAAGCGTGAGAGTTTGACTTCTTCTTTGCTGATTCGGGTGCCTTTATTTTCTTTTTGTTGTCTGATTGCCGAGGCTAGGCCTTCTAGTACTATGTTGAATAGCAATGGTGATGATGGACATCCCTGCCATGTTCCTGACCTTAGGGGAAAAGTTCTCAGTTTTTCCCCAGTGAGAATGATATTTGCTGTGGGTTTTTCATAGATGGCTTTACTGATATTGAGGTATGTACCCTCTATCCCTACACTTTGAAGAGTTTTGATCAAGAAAGGATGCTATACTTTGTCAAATGCCTTTTTAGCATCTATTGAGAGTATCATAGGGTTCTTGTTCTTTCTTTTATTAAAGTATTGTATCACGTTGATTGACTTGCAGATGTTGAACCAACCTTGCAGCCCTGGAATAAATCCCACTTGGTCGAGGTGAATAATCCTTTTAATGTACTGTTGGATCCTATTGACTAGTATTTTGGATGAGAATTTTTGCATCTGTGCTCATCAAGGATATTGCTCTGTAATTCTCCTTTGTGATGGTGTCTTTGTGTGATTTTGGGATCAAGGAAATGCTGGCCTCATAAAATGAGTTTGGAAGCTTTCCTTCCATTTCTATTTTTTGGAACAGTTTCAGGAGTGTAAGTATTAATTCTTCTTGAAATGTTTGGTAGCATTCCCCTGGGAAGCCATCTGGCCCTGGTTTCTTGTTTGTTGGGAGATTTTTGATGACTGCTTCAATCTCCTTACTGGTTATGGGTCTGTTCAGGTTTTCTATTTCCTAACCTGGCTCATTTTTGGTAGTTTACAGTCTCTAGGAATACATCCATTTCTTCCAGATTGTCAAATTTGCTGGCGTATAGTAGCTCATAATATGTTCTTATAATTGTTTGCATTTCTTTGGTGTTGGTTGTGATCTCTCCTCTTTCATTCAAGATTTTATTTATTTCGGGCCTTTCTCTTTTCTTTTTGATAAGTCTGGCCCAGGGTTTATCAATCTTATTAATTCTTTCAAAGAACCAACTCCTAGTTTTGTTGATTTGTTCTACTATTCTTTTGGCTTCTATTTCATTGATTTCTGCTCTGATCTTTATTATTTCTCTTCTCCTGCCAGGGTTAGGTTTTCTTTGCTGCTCTTTCTCCAGCTCCTTTAGGTGTAGGGTTAGGTTGTGTACTTGAGACCTTTCTTGTTTCTTGAGAAAGGCTTGTATCGCTATATTTTCCTCTCAGGGCCACCTTTGCTGTGTCCCACAGATTTTGAACAGTTGTGTTTTCATTATCATTTGTTTCCATGAATTTTTTTCAATTCTTGTTTAATTTCCTGTCGACCCACTTACTCTTCAGTAGGATGGTCTATCTGAGTTCTTTCCAACTTTCCTCTTGTGATTGAGTTCCAGCTTCAGAGCTTTGTGGTCTGCAAATATCCAGGGAATGATCCCAATCTTTTGGTACCGGTTGAGACCTGCTTTGTGGCCCTGGTTGTGATCTATTCTGCAGAATGTTCCATGTGCACTAGAGAAGAATGTGCATTCTGTTGTTTTGGGATGGAATGTTCTGAATATATCTGTGAAGTCAATCTTGTCCAGTGTGTCATTTAAAACCTTTATTTCCTTGTTAATATTTTGCTTGGTAGATCTGTCCATTTCAGTGAGGGGGTTGTTAAAGTCCGCTACTATTATTGTATTATTGTTGATGTGTTTCTTTGATTTTGTTATTAATTGGTTATATAGTTGGCTGCTCCCACATTAGGGATATAGATATTTATTTATTTTTTAAAAAGATTTTATTTATTTATTTGGCAGAGATCACAAGTACTCGGAGAGGCAGCAGAGAGAGGGGAGAGGGAAGCAGGCTCCCTGCTGAGCAGAGAGCCCAATGTAGGGCTCCATCCCAGATCCCTGAGATCATGACCTCAGCCGAAGGCAGAGGTTTTAACCCACTGAGCCACCCAGGCACCCCAGGGATATAGGTATTTAAAATTGTTAGATCTTCTTGTTGGACAGAGCCTTTGAGTATGATATAGTGTCCTTTCTCATTCCTTCTTATAGTCTTTGGCTTAAAATCTAATTTATGTGATAGAAGGATTGCCACCCCAGCTTTCTTTTGATGTCCCTTAGCATGGTAAATTTTTTTCCACCCCCTCATTTTAAATCAAGAGGTGACTTTGGGTCTAAAATGAGTTTCTTTTAGATAGCATATCAATGGGTCTTGTTTTTTTTTTAATCCATTCTGATACCCTATGTCTTTTGATTGGGGCATTTAGCCCAATTACATTTAGGGTAACTATTGAAAGATATGAATTTAGTGCCATTGTATTGCCTGTAAGGTGACTATTACTGTTTATTGTCTCTGTTCCTTTCTGGTATACTACTTTTAGACTCAGTCTTTGCTTAGAGGACCCCTTTCAACATTTCCTGTAAGGCTGGTTTGGTGTTTACAAATTATCTTAGTTTTTGTTTGTGCTGGAACCTTTTATTTTTTTTAAGATTTTATTTATTTATTTGACAGAGAGAGAGATCACAAGTAGGCAGAGGAGCAGGCAGAGAGAGAGGGGGAAGCACGCTCCTGCTGAGCAGAGAGCCCGATGTGGGGCTCGATCCCAGGACCCTGAGATCATGACTTGAACTGAAGGCAGAGGCTTAACCCACTGAGCCACCCAGGTGCCCCTGTGCTGGAAGCTTTTTATCTCTCCTTCTATTTTCAGAGACAGCTTACCTGGATATACTATTTTTGGTTGCATGTTTTCCTCATTTAGTGCTCTGAATATATCATGCCAGTTCTTTCTGGGCTGCCAGGTCTCTGTGGATAAGTCTGCTGCCAATCTAATATTTTTACCATAGTATGTTACAGACTTCTTGTCCGAGCTGCTTTCAGGATTTTCTCTTTGTCACTAAGACTTGTAAGTTTTACTATTAGATGATGTGGTGTGGACATATTTTTATTGATTTTGAGAGGGGTTCCTTTTGCCATATTAAGGAAAATCTCTACTATAATTTGCTCCAATACAACTTCTGCCCCTCTCTCTCTTTCTTCTTCCTCTGGAATCCCAATTATTCTAATATTGTTTCATCTTATGGTATCACTTATCTCTCGAATTCTCCCCTCGTGGTCCAGTAGTTGTTTGTCTCTCTTATGCTCAGCTTCTTTATTCTCTGTCATTTGGTCTTCTATATCACTAATTCTCTCTTCTGCCTCATTTATCCTAGCAGTAAGAGCCTCCATACCTTTTTTGGTTTCAGCTTGGTTAGACTTTAATTCTTTTATTTCTCTGAAAAGTGCTTTTATTTCTCTAGACAGGGTTTCTCTAATATCTTCCATGTCTTTTTTGAGCTCAGCCAGCACCTTGAGAATCATCATTCTGAACTATAGATCTGACATATTACCAATGTCCATATTGATTAGGTCCCTAGCCTTTGGGATTGCCTCTTGTTCTTTTTTTTTTTGTGGTGAGTTTTTCCATCTTGTCATTTTATCCAGGTAAGAATATATGAACGAGAGAATAAAATACTAAAAGTGTGGCAAAGGCCCCAGAGAAATGTAAAAAAATGTACCCTAACCAAATCAGAAGAGACCCCAACTCAGGGGATGAAGAAAGGGAGTAAAAAGAAATTTTTAAAAAATTTAATATATAGGGGCACCTAGGTGGCTCAGCAGGTTAAGCCTCTGCCTTCGGCTCAGGTCATGATCTCAGGGTCCTGGGATTGAGCCCCACATCGGGCTCTCTGCTCAGCGGGAAGCCAGCTTCCCCCTCTCTCTCTGCCTGCCTCTGCCTACTTGTGATCTCTCTCTCTGTGTCAAATAAATAAAATCTTAAAAAAATTATATATATATACATATGTATATATATTAGACTGGTGAATAGAACAGAGCCACCCATTGATTTTGGGTGTATTTTGGTCTCTTAGGAGAAACTACCTCCCAAAATTTTAAAGAATGAAAAACTTATATATATTCAAAAATAAGGGTAAACACAATGAAGGGATAGAATATGAATGTAAAGATGAAAATTTTTAAAAATTCATAAAAAAAGGAATTGATAAGATATATTGGTTGGAAAGGGGCATCTGGGTGGCTCAGTGGGTTAAGCCTCTGCCTTCGGCTCAGGTTATGGTCTCAGGGTCCTGGGATTGAGCCCCGCATCGGGCTCTCTGCTTGGCCAGGAGACTGCTTCTCCCTCTCCTTCTGTCTGCCTCTCTGCCTACTTGTGATCTCTGTCTGTCAAATAAAGAAATAAAATCTTAAAAAAAAAAAGATACATTGGTTGGAAAAAGGAAGAAAAAGAAAGTGGAGAGGGTTGCCTGGGTGGCTCAGTGGATTGAAGCCTCTGCCTTCAGCTTGGGTCATGATCCCAGGGTCCTGGGATTGAGCCCTGCATCAGGCTCCCTGCTCAGTGGGAAGCCTGCTTCCCTTCCTCTGCCTCTCTGCCTACTTGTGATCTCTGTCTGTCAAGTGAATATATAAAATATTTAAAAAGAAAAAAAAAGTGGAGAGAATTTGCCCAGGCTGGAGACTAGAACAATGCCCTGTGCTAGATTTAGGGTATATTTTCATCTATTAGAAGAAATTGTAGCCCAATTTTTTTTTAGAAGAAAAAGCCCTATATGTATACAAAAAATAAAGTTAGATGCAATGAGGGATAAAATATGACTACAATAATGAAGGCTTAAAAAGATTTTTTTAGAAAGGTATTGTTAAGATAAACTATTTAAAAAGCATTAAAAGAGGAAAGGGGAAAAGTTTAAAAAATTAGAATAAGAAAAAAATAAAATTAAAACAATTTAATTAACTTTGCAAGACCAAAGAATCATGGGGAGAAAGCCATGAATTCCTTGCTTTGCTTTCCCCTCCTCTGGAACTCTGCTGTTCTCCTTGATCAGTGAGCTTGTTCTTGGCTGGATGTTCTTGCTGATTTTCTGTGGGTGGGGCCTGTTTTAGTAATTCTCAAATATCTTTGCCCGAGGTGGAATTGTGCCGCCCTTGCCAGGGGCCAGGCTTAGTAATCTGCTCGAGTTCACTCTCTGGAGTTTTGTTCCCTGAAAGCTTTCTGTTTTCTGCTTTCCGTAGAGCTCTGGAGGATGGGAATGAAAATGCCAGCCTCCCAATCTCTGGCCGGGAGGATCCGAGAGCTAGGGGCCCCATTCCTCAGTGCGCCCTTGGAGAAAAGCGGTCAATCCCTCCTGTCTCCCTGGTCTCCAGGTCTCCAGCTGTGCTCTGAGCCTACGCAGCCTGTGATTGAGCATTTCTGTCTCTGATGCACACGGCCCTGTTTGGAGTCTCCAAACCCAGCAGATTCCTGCCTCCAGAGGTGGAAGGTGAGTATCCCTGGATATGCCACTTGTGGGGTCCCTGCTCAAAGATCAGTGTCCCAACTGTGCTGCAGATCAAGTTTAAGGTAACCCTTAGCTGAGAGCTCACTCCTTGGCTCTGTCTCTGTAGTTGGCTTCTCTGCTCTGATACCTGGGAACTCTGCTACACTCAGACATCTCTGATCCTTCTGTGACCCTGTGGGACCTGAGACCACACTGTCCCTGCAAGGGCTCCACCCCCACTTAGCCTCTGGAGTGATGTTCCCCAGTGGAGGAGGCTTCTAAAAGTTCCGATTTTGTGCTCCACTGCTCTGCCGCTTGCTGGGAGCCGGCCCCTCCCCCGCAGTCTATCTTCCCATTGCTTCGGATTCACTTCTCTGCATGTCCTACCTTTCAGAAAGTGGTTGATTTTCTGTTTCTGGAATTGCTGCTCTTCTTCTCTTCAATCTCCTGTTGGTTTTGTAGGTGTTCAGAATGCTTTGATGACTATCTAGCTGAACTCCTGTGACCGATGTCATCTCAGTCTGCTACTCCTCCACCCCTTGACTCTTCCCCCAGGATTTTTTTTTTTTAAGTTTAGACATTGTGAGAAAATGCAAACTTTGGTGGAACTAGGCTCACGGATATTTTTTCCCCCTCATAATGTTTTGTTCTGGACACTTTACATGCATGTATATATGTCCTGGCTTCTCTTGAAAAATCATAAGTTGTGATATATTGAGACGATATTCACCCTGACAACTTGGTAGTGAATGCCTCATAAGATAACCTGAGCCAGAAGCTCCCAGTGAAGCCATTTCTGAATTCCTGACTCTTGGAAACTGTAAGATAAGAAATGTTTATTTTCTTAAGCCACTAAGTGTTAGAGTAATTTGGTATATAGCAGTAGAAAACTAGTACGCACTTCAAATTAATCTAAGTAAGCTTGGTTGTTTATACTTTGTGCATTGTTTTAACAGATATTGATAGCCTCTAATAATTAGGGCAAGCTAGAGTTCTAGTTCCTCCTGACAGTCTCAATGAATGAAAAATTCATGTTAGGTGTCAGATCTAATTCTGCCATGCAAACAAGCCCATACAAAACAATCACATATCTAATCTCATGAACTCAGTCAAGCCCTTGTCTTTGTCATTTTAGGCTCTTTGTTATCATTGTGCATAAAATGTTCTTTTCAAGGCAAATGTGACCATGTTGCAATGGCAGGAGCTACTCACCTAGTTAAATCAGGTGAAAGAATTCTCTCGTAAGTCAAGATGACACAGAACTGAACTGAATTATCTACCTCAGGTGTCACTCAGGAGGCGTTAGGCTTCTGGGCTCACCAGATAATTATACCTCATCCATGCCAGAATGAAGATGCCTGCACAAAATTTCCTGCCAACCTCACATCATTTCACACATGGAAACTTATTTTTATCATCTTTTATGCTAATTAATAAAACTTCTGGTGCAGATTCAGATGGAGATATTTGCAGCTCTTGGGGAAGGGGCTTCTCTGGTGTGTTGATTTCCTGATGAAGATCCTTTCGATGCTGACTGATTATAGTGTCTTGATTAGGACATTTTGACTTCACCACACATAGACGGTGATGCGCATAGAGAAACATGTGTCTTAATGTCTCCTTTTTTTTT
>RCUC01157086.1:0-48848 GCA_003697995.1 Taxidea taxus jeffersonii | reverse complement strand
GGGGGGGGTCATGGTTTTAGGCGAGGGAGGCTTGCCGGAGACATTGTAGCCGCATTCCATGCCCGCTCTAGTGCCCAGCTTGGGGCTGCCAGCTGCGGTGGGCTGGGAGCCAGGACCCCTGAGCGCCTCCGGCGGGTGCTCAGGTGTGCGTTGTCCGAGCTGAGAGGTGAGGTGCAGCCTTCACACGGTCGTGTGGCTGTCCCCACCGTCCGGGTGCAGACTTTCCCATCTCCCTGCGGAGCCCCATGGCCACTCCTCCCCCAACCCCCGCGCCCCCATTCTAGGCTCTGACTCTGCACGCGGCAGCTCAGGGCCCCTCACGGAAGTAGGACCGTGCGGTCCGTGTCCTGCACGACTGGCTGACTTCCCTTAGTGTGACGGCTCCAGGGTCATCGGTGTGGACGCTGGGACGTGCCCAAGGCTGAGGAAGTGTGCCTCGGACGGGCAGACCACAGGTCCCCTGGGCCGCTTCTGCACGTGAGCACCTGTGGACGGTCGGGTCCGCGCTGCGTCTCTCCCCGAGACCCACCCCTCCATCGGCACTCTGGCCCAGAGAGGGCTTGCTGGGTCCTGCGCTGGTTTCCAGGGACCGTCCCTCTGTTCCCCCCAACAGCGACTCCGAGTGGCAATCCCCGCCCCCAGGGCACGCCTCCACTCCCCTCTCCAGTCTCGCATCTCCCACCACCTCGCCAGCCCGTCTCCTGGGCATTTGCGAGCAGCCGTCCTGAACGGCGGGAGCAGTGCCGTCTGGTTTTATCACAGACCTGGTCACCGCAGTGCACCCTGCCCGTGAGCCTGCCCTCCCCTGCCCTCCCCTCCCCAGCTTCCCCTGCCCCACCCTCCCCTGTCCTACCTACCAGCTCTACCCTGTCTTTCAGAAGAATGAGTACCTGTTCACAGTGCTGGCGGAGGAGCCAGACACCCTGCTGCTGGGCCTGCGGTACTCGCCCACCCGGCTGCACTTCCTTTTCCTCAGCCAGGACGCGGCGGGCGCCTGGCAAACCCGGGTAACCTTCGGCAGTCCCGCTCTGATGGACAGCCAGTGGCACACGCTGGTCTTGGCCGTGTCCGAAGGATCCTTTTCCCTCACCACGGACTGCGGCCTCCCGGTGGACATGTAGGTAGCAGGACGCCCGGGGAGGGGGAGCGGGGCTGTGTGCCGCCTGCCCAGACACGCTTAGGGCAGCCGGGCAGGGCGGCTGTCCCAGGCACGGCCGGCATTGTGCAGTGCGCACCGTGGGCGCTTGGGCTTGTGGGCAAACAGCCTCTGGGAGCCACGCCCTGGGGCAGGAACACAGGGTCTTCAGGGGTCAGGGACCAAACCTGTCCCCACGAAAGGCCGCAGTGGGTGGGGCGGATGCAGGAACCCAGGCTGGACACGGCGGGGGTTGGGGGAGGGACGCGCCCGCAGAGCACGGTCACTGTTGCGAGAGCCCACGGAGCAAACCCACCAAGAGCTCCGGCACCGGACTCGAGCCCAGCTCTTGCTCTGCGACCTCAGCACATGGTTCGACCCAAGACCCGGTTTGCTCGTCGGGACCAAGGGAGTGCACGGCCACTACAGCTCCAGCTAAACACGCAGACCGACCCTCTGCCAGCTTCGTCCCAGCCCCAGGACTCAGAGGCCGGAGCTCCTTCCCTGTCCCGCCGGCCCCTGGGTGCTGGGCTGGACCAGGGAGGGAGGCAGGGGGCCCCACAGCCCCGCCAGCTGCTGACCACACCCCTTACCCTCAGCTTCCAGCATTTTTCAGGGGCACTGGACACTCTTTTTTTAAATCGTAAATTGTGTAGTTTGCATTAAATCTATCATTGTTGCAAATATTACCTGTAAAGGTTTGTTAGAGGACGCTTAGTCCATAACGAAAAGAATCCTTGCATTTCACACACTCTGTTTAAGTACTGGCTGCAGCCAGTGATGCCCGAGGAGGAATCTGGGCCCTGGGATCGGGCCTCACAGGCCTCGCGGGGGCATGGAGGGCACACTGTGATCAGAGCTGCAATGGGCATTCTGGGACGGTGGTCAGGAACTGGCCGCACCATGGCCTGCCGTAGCCAGCTGCGAGCCTGGAAGGGGCAGGTGTGTTTACAGGAGGGTACGGCATCGAGACGTAGGAGGCAGTGAGGAAGAGCGCGTGCCTGGCCCGTCCACTCCAGAGGCTCAGCCAGAACTTCCCCTACAGCAGGCACCCACGCCCCCCAAACCCCAAGCTTCACCCACCATGTCCATGTCAAGGTCCAGCTCTGGCCACATTTCCAACATCTCCCAGGTCACCGGCAAGGACCCCTTCCTCTCAGACAGCATCTGGTCCCCCCACAGGCTTGGGGGAGGGTGGGCAGGCTGGGGACCCATGCTAGTGGGAGCCATGGTAGGTTCCCGAGAGAAGGAGGAGCCACTGTATGGACAACTCTGCACCACACTTGCGGACGGCTCTTGTTCTGGGGCAAAGAGCGTCCCTCCAACTGAGGTCCGCCAGAACCCCGGAATAGGACCTTGCTTCGAGACAGCGTCTTTGCAGGTGCGATCGAGTTCAGTTGAGGTCATCCTGGAGTAAGGCATGCCCCCGTCCAGAGTCTAGTGTCCTTCTAAGAAGAGGAGAAGAGGCGTGGAGAAGGCCACCCGAAGACAGAGGCTGAGGGGTGCATGGGCTACAAGCCAGGGATACCAGAAGACCCCAGCAGCTGGAAGAGGCTAGAGGAACCCTTCCGGCCTCAGAGCTGGGCAGAGTCTGCTGTTGAAGCCCCTCCGTGCATGGTGTTTGTTACAGCCGCCCCCCAGGAAGCCAGTATCTTGGCTGTGCTGCTTCCCCCTGCCCTTTTCTCCATAAATGGGCTGTGACACTGCCCCCCCGTCCCACCCCCGTGGCCCTAAAACCACCCTCCAATGTTTTCAGAATGGCTGACGTGCCCTTCCCGGCCAGCCTGTCAGTGCGAGGAGCCCGGTTCTTCATCGGCAGCAGGAAGAGGACCAAAAGCCTGTTCACAGTAAGTAAGGGAGGGGCTTCCCGCCCCATCCCCCAACACTGGTGCTCACAGAGGGACTGTCCCTGCAGGCCTGCTGTCCTCACGCTCCGACTGACAGTCTGGGGTGGTGTGTGCCATGCAGACCAGGGAGCTCTGGGCTACACTGGGACCCCTCACCGGCTGGGCACATTTCATCATGTTCCCTCTTCCTGGCTCACACATCCTCACCGCCACCACAGCTTACACCCTCTGCCCTCAGGGCCCTGCTCCATGTTCTCCTCTGTGGAAACCTTCCCCCACCCCTCAGAGAAGATGGGCCTTGTACCCATCGCCTGCAGCCCCGACCGCTCTCAGACCAACTGGGTGCTTGCTCATTACCTGCCTCTCTTGTTCCGGGAGTGCAAGGGATTTGTTTCGTGCTGTGTTGTGTCTAGACCCATGTCTGATACATGACAGGTGCTTGGTGAATATTTATGGATGGCATGCTTGGGCGGATGGGTAGATGGATGGATGGATGGGCAGGTGGATGGACATATGAATGGATGGATGAGTGAGTGATGGATGGATGGTAGATCGATGGATGGGGGGATAAGTGATAGATGGATGGATGAGTGATGGATGAACATATGGATGGATGGTTGGATTAGTGATGGATGGATATATGAATGAATGGATGGACATATGGATGGATGGATGGGTGGATGGACATATGAATGGATGGATGAGTGAGTGATGGATAGACATATGGATGGATGAGTTATGGATGGATGGTGGATGGATGAATGGTTGTGTAGATGGATGGATGAACATATGGATGGATGGATGAGTGAGTGAGTGATGGATGGATGGATGGTTGGATGAGTGATGGATGGACATATGGTGAATGGATGGATGGGTGGGTCGATGGACAGACAAAAGGACAGATGGTTGGGTGAGCAATACAGCCCAATCACCCTAGGTTAGTTCATAGGAAAAACCCCTTCCATGACTCAATTACCTTAGAATGATATGGAATTCCCTACCGTTGCTCTCAGTGCTCCCCAGCTCCCCAGCCAATCAGCAGACTCTTCTCTCCTAGCTCTAGAGGTCGATGGACCTACCGTCCCCCATTCCCACCCCTCCCCCAGGGTCCAGACAGGCTGAGCCCAGGGGTCCTAGCGCTCTCTGGTGACGAGGTTCTGAACGTGCCATCCATCTCTCCGCAGGGCTTGGTGAGGCAGCTGGTCCTGCTGCCCGGCTCGGACGCCACCCTGCGGCTCTGTCCCTGCCAGAGTGCCGAGCTGGCCGTGCTGTCCATCCCTCCTGTCCTGCAGGGTATCACAGGGAAGCCAGAAGATAATGAGGTGCTAAAATATCCCTATGGTTAGTAGCTCAACACCACCCACTCCCCCTCACCGATGGTGGCCCCACGAGCCTCGTTGCTTTCCCACGTCCCCTGGGGGCAGACAGGAGGGTGATTATCAAATTAACAGAAGGGCTGTCCATCGAACAATCCAGCATCATCCACCTTTCCTCCAGGAGGCTTGCCCAGTGGCCGTCAAACCCCACTTGGATGGTGTCCCCAGGGGACCGCTGGTCCTGCTTGGGATGCCGGGGGCTCTTCCCTAACGTCATGTTCCTTGAGCCTTCTGACTTCCATGTGCTGCCTGCTTTGCCCCACACCAGTCTGTGGGGTCTTCATCCCCATCTGCCTCTGACAGCCATCTAAACCTCAGTCCACGCCCCCTGGGGACCCCGAGGGTCCCCTGCCCTGCTCTCTTTAGTGTGTGCTTGTGTGCTCTCCAGGTATAAAGTTCCTGTATGGGCGGTTTGTGTAAGCCACACCCCTGCCCCGGAGTAGCCGCGTCCCCTCCCACCACACTCCGCCAGGGAGTCTGCCCCCGCCCTTCCTGAGCCTCAGGGTCACACTCCCCCAGTCAGGGGAGCCCCGAGCACATCACCCCCACGATCCAGTCCTCGCCTGGGTTTCCCAAGTCCCAGCAGCACCGGCTTGGCTGCTGTTATTTTTTTTAAGATTTTATTTATTTATTTGAGAGAGGGAATGAGAGAGAGAGCGCAGGAGCTGGGGCAGAGGGAGAAGCGGGCTCCCCGCTGGGCAGGGAGCCCGATGCGGGGCCCGATCCCAGGACGCGGGGACCGCGACCTGAGCCGAAGCAAGAGTTGGACGCTTCACTGACAGAGCCCCCCAGGCGCCCCCCACCCCCGGCTGCTTGTTATTTGTTCACGTTGGGGAGCACTTTAATGGTCTACAAATTGGGGCACCTGGTGGAGCAGTCGGTTCGGCATGGCATCGGCTCTGGGCTTCGGCTTAGGTCGTGATGTCGGGGTCGTGGGATGGAGCCCGGAACTGGGCTCAGTGCTCAGCGGGAAGCCTGCCTCCCCTCTGCCCCTCCCCCTCCACTCCTGCTCTCTCTTGCTCTAAAATAAGTAAATCTTTCCAAAAGTAGTCTTTTTGATATTGATGCCATTTATTGCCATGCTATTTTGAGTAATTTTATAGTAACAGAATAATTCTGAATAATTTTTATTGTAAAAGAAGAGACACAGAGGAAGACGATTTCCCTGCCCAGTGGAAACGCCTCACTTCCATCCAGTTCCAGCTCAGAACAAGAGGCAGGAGCAGGCGTGTGAGCCCAGGTGCCCCCAGCGCGGGCAGCAGCGCCCACATCGCTGTGAATCGGTCTCACAGCGTCATCAGGACCGTGGGGCTTGGCCCGAGCTGCAGTGCAGCCATCAGAAGTGATGGGGTCAAATGCCGGGGAATGAGGCAAAACTCAGCCTTAGACAAAGTCCACGGGAAAGCAGGGGGGCGCGATGACTGAGGCTTTCCAGGGGACGGTGGGCCGGCTCTGCAGCGGGCAGGGAGGCCGGCCGGGGAGCCTCGCGGCGTCCGTCCTGCCTTGGGGGCCTCACTTCCTCCCCGGGGCCATGATGGAGACCCCTGAGTCCTCATGGTCCCTGCGTGAGTGCAGAGGCAAAGGCAGGACTGCCTGGGTTGGAGGCAACCTCCCAGGTCCGCCTTCCTCCAGGGAACCTGCGCCTGGACGCTCCCCTTCCTTGTCTCCCCCAGAAACCGGCATGAAGGTGACGCTGGGCTCCCGGCCTCCGTGCACCAAGAAGGAGGACGCCCAGTTCTGGTTCGACGCCAGCCGGAAGGGGCTGTTCCTGTGCGTGGGCAGCGAGTGGGTCTCCGTGTTAGCAGGTGAGGCGGGCTCTGGGACTTGCGGCTCTTCTCGAGCCAGTGCTGCTCGGGAGCGGGCAGCGACCCCCCAGGCCAGCAGGCCTGCGTGTGTCCTGTGGGCAGGGCTCACCACCCCTCCGTGTCTAGTCCCCGTGGCCCCAGGGGGCAGCCTCTTGGCGCCCTGTCTGCCCCTCGGATCCCAGACTCCAGGCGGCGTGCAGTTCCCCGGAGCGCTCCCGGCGGTGCCTTCCCGCGTGGGGATGAGAGGTCGAGGTTGCCCCCGGGGCCCTCGCCCGCAGGAGACGGGAGCTGGCGGCAGCCGCCACTCGCGAGCCTTGACCCCACTCCCTCGGGTACTTGAGGGCCTGCGCAGGAGCAGTGGGCGTGGGAATGTCTTGTTAGGACCCGACACGTCCACGCCGTCCCTGCATGTCACCGGCCGCTCCGTGCGCCGGAAGCCCAGGCAGGCGCGAGCCGGCTCCTCTGACAGCCTCTCTGGGAGGGTGACACGCGCTCCGGGCCAGGAGCCCCCGTGAATGCCCGGCCGTGGCGGACGCGGGGTGTCCCGGTGCGGGGCCCTGGGGTCGCGCTCCCGCTCTGGGAGGCCCTGACCGGCTCCGGTCGCCGCCGCAGCCAAAGAAAAGCTGGACTACGTGGACGAGCACCAGAGCCTGCTCACCAGCTCGGAGACGCTGGGCCTCGAGGTCTTCGCCATCCCCGAGGCCGGGCTCTTCGTGGCGGCCGCCAACCGCAAAGCCACGTCCGCCATCTACAAGTGGACGGACGGGAAGTTCTCCTCCTACCAGAACATCCGCACGCACCAGGCCCAGTCCTGGAGACACTTCACCATCGGGAAAAAGGCGAGTGTGCGCCCGGCGACCGCCCGAGTCCTTCTTCCCACGGGCTGGGACGGCTCGCGCAGACGACCCGGGAAAGTGTTCCTCGCGGTTTCAGAGTCTTACCTGGGTTCTCGGCGGCTTTCAAAGTCGGGCGGTTGGTGGGGTCTCTAGTCCCAGACCGTGACGTCGGCCCGGCTTCCAACGGAGACAAGACCGCGTCCACCCTGCCGTCCAGCTCTATGCTGACCCAGAGGGGCTGAGCTAAAAGCTCCTCGGCCCATTTGAGGAGCCGGTCGGTGAGGTGGGCATCTCGGGGAAGGGGCCAGACTCCCGGCAGGGGGCCGAGACCCTCGCGGGCAGTCCCTTCGCAGCGGGGGGGAGGAGCAGGGACCCGGACGGTGGGTCTGAGGGACGCCTTGTCCTACCAGCTTTGTCTACACCCTTGTCCGGCCCCCGGATGGCCAGGGAGCAGAACCAGAGAATTCGGCAAAGACGAGGGGGGCAGGTCTCGGTCACTGACGCAGGCGCAGGGCCTACCGGACGCGCGCTCGCTCCCGGGCTCAGCAGACGCGCCCGCACACCCAGCCGGCTCGCCTCCAGGCCTGTCGCAGGCCGGGCACCTGTGTCTGACCCGGCTCGGTGACAAGCGTGCGCTTCCGGGAGGGAGGAGGGCCGGGGATGAAGGACAGTCTGCGCGTGAAGCCGCTCCCACGTCTGGGGATAGAAATGGGGACGACGGGCTGACGGGCACATGAGGTGACGGACGGATGCACAGAGGCTCCGGCGCTCGGCAGCCGTAGCGCCAGGCCCCTCGCACACACGGCGAGAACCAGCGTCCCGGGCTCTCTCTTTCAGGTCTTCCTGGCTGTGGCTAATTTTGAACCGAATGAAAAGGGTCAGGAGTTCTCTGTCATTTACAAATGGAGTCAGAGGAGGCTGAGGTTCAGGCCTTACCAGAGGGTCCCCACCCACAGCGCCCGGGACTGGGAGGCCTTCGAGGTGGCTGGGGAGCACTTCCTGGCCGTGGCCAACCACCGGGAAGGTAGGCCGTGGCCACGCACACGGAAGGAATCCGTGGGGCCGGGGGGGCTGACTCACCTGCCAGGCTGTTTCCACGGGGCTAACAAATCACGAGGAATCCCACCTGGCCCGTGACGACTGGGTGAACACGGCTGAGCGTCCAGGCAGGAGGACAGGTCACCGTCTGCGTGGGGGCCCGCACGGTGGGTGTGGGGATGCGGGCCCGGCCACCGCATTTGAAACTACGCAGCCAACTAACCAACTAACTAGCCTCCGCGTGGAGGGGCGGGACGCTCAGCTGCTGGGCTGGCAGGGGCGGCGGTGCGGACGGTGTGCGGGCAGTCGCTGGAGGGATGCGGGACGCGGCTTCGTGCCTTCTGGGCACAAACGCTGAGACGCAGCAGGTGCAGAGCGGGGGGCGGGCCTGGCCGGGGCTGTGGGCCTGGTTTCTGGGCCGGCGCTGGCCTGAGTGACGGTGGCTGGCGGACGTCTGCCTGGCGTCCCTCACGGTGGCCGCTGGCTCGCAGGCGACAACCACAACATCGACAGCGTCATCTACAAGTGGAACCCAAGGACACGCCTCTTTGAGACCAACCAGACCATCGCCACGTCCGGTGCCTACGACTGGGAGTTCTTCACGGTGGGGCCCTACTCGTTCCTGGTGGTGGCCAACGCCTTCAACGGCACGTCCACGAAGCTGCACTCCCACCTCTACGTCTGGCTCCTCGGCTCCTTCCGGCTCTACCAGGCTTTCCTGGTAAGGAGCCGTGGGAGCCCTGAGTCCCGCCTCCGTCAGGCCACCGGCTTCTGCCGCGTGGCAGCTAGAGGCAGGGGACCCAGAGAGCCAGGACCGGCGCCCACGGGAGGCTCAGGCTGAGCCTGGGCTGCCCCGAGATGAGCCCGACAGGGAGGCGGGAGGGGGCCTGGCCCTCCACCTGGCACGGAGCTTCCCGGGCAGTGCGGGGTGCTCAGCGGGCCTCGTGGCCCCGCCGTCTGAAGGGCCCACGGGTGTCGGACTCCCGCCCCGGGGCAGCCGGGCAGCAGGCCCCTGGCCGGGCCGAGTGTGGGGGCAGGGACAGCACTGCCCACCGTCCCTTCGACCGTGAAGTCCCTCAGTGGGTTGCAGGCTCCACGGGCAGTCTGGCAAAGTGGAGAGGGGCGAGGGGCCGCACGGGTTTATCCGGGTGCCATCGTGCAGGCTCCGGGCCTGGCTGACGGTCGTGGGGAGCAGGCGCGGGGGCAGGGTGGGGACGCACGCCGCCCATCGTGGGACACGGGGCGGGCGCTGGCTGCCTTCCCTGCTCCTGATGGAGCTGTGGGCCCTGGTTCTCTACTCGCTGCAATCACCGTGGAGAGCTGCCACCGCCAACAGGACTCCTCCCTCCCTGATCCTTCCAGAACATCCCCCGCTTGTCTGTCTGGTAGTCAGTGCGGCTCCCTTGGGGAGGGACGTGAGGCCAAGCCACAGAGGGTGGGGGCCGCTGCGGGAGGGCGGCAGGGTCTGCAATGTGTAGGCGGGAGGCCGCGGAGAAGAGCCAAGCGAGTGGCCCCTCGTGGCCGCGGGCAGGAGGGAGTGGCTGGGCAGCGTGCCCAGTGCAGGGAGGCTGGGGGCAGCCGCGAGCGACACTGGAGCTCCAGTGGGACAAGGCGGCCTGGGGTGAGCTCGAGCCATGGCCCTGAGCTTCCCGGAAGGAGGGGTGGTTCCTGGGGTGCGACTCCGGAGCTGGGGCGCCCGGAAGAAGCGGGCCAGCAGCGGGCAGGAGTCCTCGCAGCCACAGGCCTGCGTGCGGGCCTCGGGGGCCGAGCGCTGAGCCGGGCTGGCGGGAAGTGCGGGAGCCAAGAGCTTCGTCCACCTCCTCCCAGTCGGTCCTCATGGCCGCCCTCTGAGCTGAGTGCTGCCCGTAGTCTCCCTTCACGCCCGGGGACGCCGAGGCACAGGGTCCCGGGACCGGCACCTGGCCGAGCCGGCATGGGAGCCCGGGCGGTGCCATCGCCCTGTCCAGCGGTGCACAGATCGTCCAGCACAAGTCCTTCCATGGCGCCCGCCATCACCGTGAGGCCATGTCCCCAGAAGACAGCGGGCCGGGGGCAGAGCCGTTCCCGGCAACGGGGCTGGGTGTGTGTTCGCCGATTTGGAAAGCGTTCAGCGATGGGCTGGCACAGGGTCTGCCCATCGGACGCCCCATGGAACTAGAGCCCAGCCCATGAGACGGAAGGTGCCGGAGTGTCTGGGGGCCAACCCTGGGTGGCCACGTAGGGAATCAAGGGGAGGCCTGGATGCGCGAGGCTGGGGCTGGTGACGGGGCCCAGAGCCATTGTGGAAGGTCCTACCCGGTGACAGGCACACAGCAGCTTGTGGGGGAACCGCGCGGGCTGCAAATGAGCTCCCAGGGCACCGGGGTCACGTGGAGGCCCAGCTGGGGGAGGGGGTCCGCGTGCCCGTGCACCGGGAGCCAGCAGGAGGGGCGACCGCGGGAACAGCAGGCTTCATCCTGAAGGGTGATGCGGGATGATTGCTTCCAGGGAGCTGGCGGGTGGGCGGGCGGGGGCCGGGGAGCAGGCCCCGGGGTGCCCCAGAGCAGGGTCCTGGGACGAGTGCAGGAGGCGCTGCCTGCGGCCGCGTGGTCACCCTGGCCAGGTCTTGAGCAGAGCCGACAAACCACGCGTTTGGTAGGACTCAGGCTCCTGCCGGGGTTGGGAGGGCATCTGGGAGACCGTCGTCCGGTGGCTACCAATACCGGGACCCCAACTCTCCGCACTTGAGCCGAAGGCCCCGGTAGAACCGTGATCTTCATCAAGGGCTGCTCCCCGAGGCACGGCCTGGCAGGGACAGAGGCCACCTGCCACCGTCCTCCCCAGGACCACGCACGGACAGCGAGGATCCTCTGGGTGTTGGTGAAGGACCCGAGACACGAAACAGTCGAGCTCATGTGTAGACGGGCACTGCCCTGGACCAAACCCAGCTAACTCTAGGAACACGAGGCATTTTGAAAATTGTAATTACCCTAATTACCCTTTAAATTCTAATTACCTTCAGAAGAACTCAAGGAGACATCACCTTTGTAAAGTCTATGCCAAATGCCATGGAGTTCCTGGGCATTAAAAAGACGGTTGCTGGCCCTACAAGAAGATACTCGTCAACCAGGCTGGAAAGTCGAGGCAGGGGAAACGTCTAGAATGCAGAACAAGAAGATGAGACAGACTGAGGGGATCAACCCAGGAGATCCAGAAGGAGTGACGCAGGAGCAGAGAGCAATGGGGCCATCGAGGGGCTCCCGGACCCGGGACTGTGCTGGCCGCTGGGGGACGCTGGCCCCGGCGACCAGAATCGAGAGGCTCAGGGTGCCACACCGTGGGCTTCTCCCCTGGGTTCTGAACGAGAGCACTTCCAGTCTGAATTCTATGTGCTGTGCCGTGGGCGGGAGAAGGAACCCAGGCCACCACCAAGGGTTAGTCCCCACCCGGTGAAGTGTGATGAGGGTCCCTCGGCCTCCTCTGCCATGTGGCTTCTCCGTCCAAGGAGAGGCGGGAAGCCTCCACTGGCCGTGAGCCCCCACCCAGTGTCGGTGCCGGCTGGCCGGCGCAGCTGCGTGGGACACGGAAACCGGGTGGGGGGTGCTGTCCACGACGTGTGCCCCTGCACGCACGGGAGTCACCAGCCACCGGGAATCAGAGCGGGAGCTGCGACTCTGCCCAGACGGTGGTGAAGGCAAGCTCCAGAGTGAGGACAGTCCCAATGGCCTGGGGGGAGAGCCCAGGGGGCCAGCCGGGGAAGAGGAGGACTGCATGGACAGGCGGCCGGCTGGTGTGAAGAGGATGGAGGACGGAGGTGCAGGCAGGCGTGCCCGGGAGGGGCTTGTGGACACGGCGTCCCCAGGGTGCTACCGCGTCACCGAGCGTCGGAACGGCTCCCGGGGAGGGGCAGGGCCTACGAGAGGCTGTAACACAAGGTCATGGCAGAGATGGGGGTTTTCTTCCCCTAAAAGGAAAAAGAGGGGAGCGGGGACGGATTGGGGCTGCAGCAGTAGTCCCCAGCTTGTGGGACAGCCGCAGCGGGCAGCACTCCGGGGCTCGTGAGCGAGGAGCCAGGGGCAGAGGGGTCTCTTCAACAGAGAGTCTGCTTGGTCGGCATGTGGGGACCGTTCCCAGGGTGGCACGGAGCTCCTCCCACCGCTGAAACCCCCGAGAAGGGCAAGGCTCGGCGGGAGTGACACTGGGAGGTGGTCTGGACACCGTAAGTGCCGACGGGGCCATCTCGATCCTGGAGTCGCCCTGGGGACAGAGCCTGCAGGCTCGGTCAGGGTCGGACACTGAGTGTCTGTGTTGGGGCTCCTTGGCAGAGGGACAAGGGGAAGCGATGGTGAAGGACGGTAGGGGGCCCGTGTATCCTTCCTAGAGCTCCAGGAGTCAGAGGCGTTTCCTGGGGACCCCGTAACAGGCACAGTCGCCCACAGCCCCCAGGCAGGGGCCACACTGTCTCCAGGGGCCCAGGCCCCAGACGACAGGCTGGGATCCCCACCCAGCAAGACCGGATGGCCGTGGGCCCTGCCCTGTGCTTGGGGTGTGGTTTTTCTTGGTCCTAAAGGCCTCGTGCCAGAAATGCTGGGGTTCCAATGGGTGCCAACCTTTCTTGCTTCCCCCTCTGGAAAGCCTTTCCGCAGTTCGCAGAGATATTTGAAGGGAGATCTGCGGTCGCCCTCGCTTAGCTGGCTCAGGGTTCGCCCACAGGTCCAGTTCACAGATGAGGACACTGAGGCGGGAAGCGAGGGGACGGAGCTGGGGGCACAGGTGGGGTGTGGAGGAGCCATCCGTCCATACAAGGCCCCATCATTGCGGGGGAGCCTGGAGTCTGGCCCGGGGCCCAGGAAGGGGTCCCTGGGGCCATGCATCCCCTCGCCGCACCTGTGCGCATGGCTCGTCCCTCAGAGCCCTCTGTCCGCCGAGGGTTGGGATGACAGGCTGAGCACTGCTGAGCAGACCCTCCCGGGGTCTTAGCCTGCGCTGAAGGCAGGTAGGAGACGCTCCCGGACCTCGGTTTCAGGACTCCGTCCCCGGCGACGTTGGTGGTCGACAGCCAGCCCCGACTGTGGCCGCCGTTCTGCACTTTCAGGAAGCTCTGAGCGCCCGCCCCAGTCTGCGGGGGATCCCAGGAGCCAGAACTCTGGGGGCTGCCGGGGGCACCCCTGTCCCCCAACCCTGCAGGCCACCGAGGGAGGCCCCGGGGGGCCAGCGACTTCGCGCCCTGCCCCAAGGCCTTCCCTTACCCGCCCCATCTCCTCACACCTCGACAGCCCTCACACCCCGCAGAAGCCCACTTTCATG
Organism: Taxidea taxus jeffersonii; assembly: GCA_003697995.1. Taxonomy (NCBI): domain Eukaryota; kingdom Metazoa; phylum Chordata; class Mammalia; order Carnivora; family Mustelidae; genus Taxidea; species Taxidea taxus. The sequence continues at coordinate 35,525 of RCUC01157086.1, read as the reverse complement.
TTTTGCCAGCGTTTCCCCATTGTGCTTAAATCCTTTTAGGTCCTGGCATTGCCTGAGTGTTTCCTGTTTGAAGTTTTACAACATCTTTTGTGACTGTGCGCTTTGAAGCAGGCAAGGCCGGTGCTTTGAAAGACCTCACGGGCCCCTTTCCAGAGGGCGGGGCCGGGCACGGGGCCGGTGGTGTCTAAGGACGTCCCCTGCGGACCGCACCAGCAAGGAGCGGGGGGCGCTGGGTGCCCAAGGTCAGCTCGCGAGGGCTCGGCTCTCGAGGAAGGCCTGGCTGTACGGGGCTGTGGCTGGTGTGAGTGGAAGGCTGGCGGCTCTCAGCACCCCCAGGAATTCCGGAATCTTCCTGTTGGGGGCGGGCACCAGGGCTCCAATGACTGGGCCGCCTCATCTTAGAGCCAAGGGGGCTGGGGCTGGCTGTGTCCAGGAAGGCAGGAGCTCTGTCCACGGGAAATCCAGCCTCCTGAGCTCACAGGCTGTGGGGCCAGCGGTCACGGTCGTCAGGTGTGGACCCAGCACGCGGGTGGGGGAAGCAGTTGACCATGTCGGGGTTTATGGCCCGGGAGGCGGGCTGACGGGTGGGAGGGGCTGGCAGAACCCCCACAGGACCCCCAGGGGAGAGAGTCTCAGGTGCCAGGGACGGGGGCAGCCGGTGTGGGAGGGACGGGCAGAGGGGCTGCCGCCGGTCAGCGTGCGTGTGGGGACGGCAGGTGAAGCTGGGGCTCATCAGAGGCTCCGTTTGCACCGAGCGTGTGAGAGTCCAGAAGCAGCTGGAAGGCAGACAAGTCGCTGGGTTGAGAGCCGCACCTGCAAGCTGGGTTGTGACAGTGCCCCTCGGGGTCGGCACCGCAGGGTAGCCCTGGGGCGCGGGCTGCCTCCTGGCGCCTTCTGTTTGCTCTGGGCAGACCCAGAGATCCGCCAGGGAGGGTGCTGCTCCCCCAGAGCCCCCCGGAACTGGAGCCTCGCCCACCCTGGCCGACCACCTTCCGTGAGGTTAGCAGCAGCCCCGTCCCCGGGGCCCACTGGGGGCCGCCCGCCTTCCCTTGGCAGCACACCTGCCTCCCTGTCCTCCCCTGGGCACTCCCAACCTTGACTCTGCTCCACTGGAGCCAGAACCCAAGGGACTCCTGGCCCAGCCTGACCCTCTGGCCACCGGGAGCCCACCCACCCTCGAGGGAGGCTGCTGGGGGCTCCAGGCGTGCCTGGCTGCCAAGTCCCTGAAAAGCCATCATCCCGGCAAGGCGCTCGGGCAGCCTGCCAGGCCCCGTGCCGGGGGCGGTCGGGACAGGCCCAGGGGAATTCCGTGCAGAGGGACGGCGGGAGGGGCCCGCCACCTTGCCAGGTGCCAGGCAGGGTTTGGCAGGCCGGTTTGATGTGGGAATTCCTTCTGTCTCTGGGGAGTCCTAATGCGCCTGACAGCCTGCCCGAGGCCCCTGCTCCCCCCGCCCAGGCCCGCGCAGCCGCCCGCAAAGACGCTCCCCACGGGGCTTCGGAGCCGAGGGCCCGGGCGTTGGCCTTGTCCGGTGAGGGGCTCCAGCAGCCCTGCGAGGGGAGGAAGGGGTCGTCCACGGCCAATGGCTGTGGCCCGGGGAGGCCTCCTGGGGGTCTTGGCCACCCTGCGCCCAGATAAAACCCCGGATGCCAAGCTCAACTTAGGTTCCGGGTAAACCATGAATAACTTCAGTAGAAGTCTGTCCCCAGCAGTGCACAGCACACACACAGACTGGAAAACCCATTTACCTGGAATTCAAAGTGCACGAGGCACCCCAGTCCTTGGTGTCGGGGGGCGCGCGGACCAGGGGCAGGCGGCCGCCCTCCAAACCACTCACGCACCGAGGGCTCCTCCCTGCCTTCTGCTGCTGGCCACCCCCTCGGCCGTCCACCCCGCCCCGGGCACCTTCTCTTCCCGTGGTCCGGGAGCCTCCCACAGCCCCCCTCGGGCCCCCGTCTGTACGCGCCTCCGTGCTGGCCCTGAAGGCGTGGGAGCGGGCTGAGGTCACGCGGCTGGGAGCCGGCTGGGAGCCGGAGGGAAGGCCTGGCGCGGCGGAGGGGGGTTAAACCACCCGCTAGCCGCATGTACTATGAGGGTGTGCGCGTGCCTGTGTGTGTGCAGGCGTGTGTGGCTGTGTGCACACGTGTGGCTGCAGGAGCACCCGGTGTGGGTGTGCGTGGTGCATGAGTGTGCACGCAGGTGTGCACGCGTGTGGGCACGCAGGCTTGTGCACTTGCACACATGCGTCTCCCAGTGGTGTGGCTTCCCCGGCGCGGGGCTGGAGGCAGCCTGTGGTCCGGCGGACCGAGCTCCGTTCCCATCCGACCGCCCCCAGAATGGCCCGTGGGACTCCACGCAGGGGTGGGTCCCCAGCAGGGGTCCTGGGGACCATGCTGAGGGCTCGTGGGCCCCAGGAGTCTGTGAGCCTGCTTGGATGTGAGGGGACCCCAGGGGACAGAACCAGTGCCCCTCGTGGAGCCACAGACACGCTCATCCAGAAGGGCCTGAGCCCAGCTCCCGGCGCCCGCACCGAGTCAGGGACCACCGGGAGTCCAGGTCCCCTCGTCCTTGTCCTAGGGAGTCTTACTGTTTCCGCTGAAACTCACCTGCTTCTGCTCCTCGGGACAGGTCCAGACCTGCTTCTGGAGATGCTGGGCTAGGAGCCCGGTCAGGGACAGCGGGAGGACTGTGCTCCGCGGTCGCAGGGGCCACGGCAGACAGCGGCCCCCTCTGCTGGCCATGGAGAGAATGCCCCCCGGCCCCCCCCCGGTGGCCTTTGGTCCTGGGGGTGGGGGGGGGCGGGTGGGGGACAAGCAGGCAGGCTGGGCCGCACATCCCGAATTTGCATGTGGGGACAGTGACACCCAAGCCGGAGACAGATGTGCCAAGGAGCTCCCCTCCCCGGGGCTGCGCGTCTGCCCGCACACCCTCACCTTCCCATCCTTGTTTTCCATTCGGTGACGTGGAGGATGTTTTCCCGTGGACGCTGAGCTCCCCTCACGCCCGGTGTCACTGCTCCGTTGTCCCCACGCCCTGCGCTGGTCTCTGATCTTCTTGGATCCGTGGTTGGTGTCTTTAATCAAGGCTGGAAACAGCTCAGCCCTCGTGCTTGTGAACGTCCTCTTCTGTCTTCCTCTTTCCCTTTCCTTCGAGGACTGCCCTCTCGCGGGTGTGAGATCACATCACACGGTCCGCGGGACGTGGGCTCTGTCCATGTGTCTTAGAACCTCTTCTCCCCTTCGCGCACTTCCGTTCGGATGACTCCTGATGGTCTCCCTGCGGTTCCCCGATGGTCCCTTCTGGACGGCCGGGGAGCAGTGGTCCCGTCCTGCGAGCGTCTGAATCGAGACAGGACGTTTCAGTTAGAAATGGCTCCTCGGCTCCCGCGGTTTTCACGCTGCCCCAACGTCCCATTCTGCGCTCGCCGCGTGTGCGTTTCCCGGCGGGCTCTCCCCGGAGTCCTCGCAGAGTTGTGGGCAGCGGTAGTGTTTGCGCCGCTGCTGCGTTTCTGATCGGTGTTTCTCTCGATTATGCATCGCTCTTGCCTTCGGCCTAAGCCTCCAGCCTCCCGACCGCTGTCTGTCCCTGAGTCCCTGGACGCCGGCCCCAGGTGTGCAGCTCAGGAGCTGGACGAGAACCCGAGAGAGGCTGATGTGGCGACATTGGGGCTCCCCCTTCCGGGCTCCCTCCTCTCTCGGGTGTTTGACTTCGTTTCTAGCCACTCCGGAAGCTCGACTCTCTCCTGGGGACCCCCAGCCAGCCAGCCTGCTGCACCCACCGAGTGCCGTGTCCATGCGGAGGGGGGTGAGGGGTCCTCAGAGGGGGAGTCAGGCAAACACGCACCGTGTGATTCCCTTCGTTCTGGGGTCACGGCCCCTGCGGGGTGGGCCTGCCCTTGGCCCTGTCCGGAGCCTCCACGTGAGGCGGGCTCAGCTGTGTTTGCACCTGCTGCCAGCAGGGGACAGTGTGGTCTGCATCAGAAGCTGGTGGCCCACAGAGACAGATGGGGTCAACGGAACCCCTTTGTGCTGACACGGGCACCGAGAGCCCGGCGGCGTCCACTCGCTGTGGCTTAGGCTCCCCGAGGGTGTTTGCTTTTCCATCAGCCACAGACCTGCCACAGGGAGCCACGCTCTCCCTCTCTGGCTTGAGCCCCACCATCTGCAGTCTTCCTACGGGGCTGCCCAAAGGGCCTCCCCCTGCACGGACCCCTCATCTCCCCAGGAAAATGTCCCCATTTTTTAAATTTTATTTTATTTTTTAATTTTTTAAAAGATTTTATTTATTTATTAGAGAGAGAGAGGGAGCGAGCACAGGCAGACAGAGAGGCAGGCAGAGGCAGAGGGAGAAGCAGGCTCCCCGCCGAGCAAGGAGCCCGATGTGGGACTCGATCCCAGGACGCTGGGATCATGACCTGAGCCGAAGGCAGCCGCTTAACCCACTGAGCCACCCAGGCGTCCCGAAAATGCCCCCATTCATTTCGGCCCCCACCTCTCTCCTCAGGGCTCAGAGCCTGCACCTGGGCTCCTCCGGTCCTGTCCTCCCTTGTGCACCTGCACCCCCATAGTCCCCGAGATGCTGGCCACAAACGGGGCAGAAACGTCCTCCTCGTGGGCCCCACATGCAAGTCGGTTCATGCAGCCTGAGCTCTGGGCAAAGGCTCCACAGCACGCCATCCGCGTACCAGTCCGGCCCGTTTCCCTGGGCGCACCTCACCCTGGAGGGTGATGAGGGATTTACAGAGGGACAGCATGCACGGGGGCCCAGAGGTGGGACTGTTGATGGGACCCAGGGGAAGCCTCAGGCCTGGGACAGCGTGTCATGAGAAACACAAGTGCCTAGAGGTTGCTTCAGAGATCAGAGCTGGGACTGGAGGAAGCAGGGAGGGCTCCCTGGAAGAGGTGTTTTAGCGGCTGGAACTTTCAGGACAGGCATCACTGGGGCTGGGGGAGTGGGAGGCTCGGAAGGCTAAGAAGCATTTGGCACAGATGATCTCTGGGTGTGGGTGCGTTTGGGCACCACACACAGGACAGGGGTGGTGCCCGTGATGCAGGGAAGTGCGAAGAGCCGGCCGGGGAGGTCCGCCTGTCCAGCGCCTGCCGCGCCGTGGGTGCCCGGGCCGTGTCTGGGGGCCAGCTGGGACGCTGCAGGGGGGCGCTCTCCTCTCCTTCTTGCCCTGCCCCAGACGTTCGGCGCCGCGGACTGGGAGGTTTTCCACATCGGAGAGAGGGTCTTCCTGGCGGTCGCCAACAGTCACAGCTACGACGTGGAGACGCGCGTGCGCAACGACTCCTACGCCATCAACTCGGTCATCTACGAGCTGAACGTCACCGCGCAGACCTTCGTCAAGTTCCAGGAGATTCCCACCTGCAGGTGCGCCCGGGCCGGGGGCGGGTGGCGGGGGCAGGGCCCGCGTCACTTACGTCACGGTGCTGCCCTCGGGGGCAGCACGGCCGGAGCCGGGCACGTGGCAGCTCCCAGGGCGCAAGTGTGTCCACGTCTGTGGGGCCACGCACCCTGGCCTCTCGGGGTTCCTCCCAGGGCAGCTGAGTGATTATGGGTCCCAAACTCTCACCTTGGCCCTACGGCTTTCCAGCTGTGCACTTCGCTTGTTTGCCGCAGTTCCGTGATTTTTATTAAATTCGCAGACCCGTGCAACCATCACCAGGTGGTTTTAGGATATTTCATCACCCCAAGAGGAACCCCTACCATTTCGCTGTCACTACCCCCTCCCCAGCCCCCGCAGCCAGCCGTGTACTTTCTCCATGGAGCTCCCGATCCTGCACGTTTCTTCCACGTGGAAGCACATGGGAGGTGACCCCTGCTGCCTGCCGCCCTCACTGGCCACAGTCCTCAAAGGTCCTCTGCGTGTGGCGCGAGCCCAGGCTCCACGGCTTTTCACGGCCCAGCGACGTTCCATCTGCACATGGATCCATCCTGTGGGCCCCATCCACCGCCCGCTGAGGGACATTTGCCCAAATGCCGTGGCTCTGGAGAGGAAACACGCCGCCCTGGGGGCCCGGTTGGAGCACACAGCTAGACGGCTCGCCTTCTGCCGCACTTGAGCAATCCCGGCGTCTGGTAGGAGCTGCAGGGCCCATGGCGTGAGTCCGCTCACTTCCCCAACCCCGACCCGGCCGGGGGACAGATGCCCACGGCGCCACACATCTGCCGCCACGGCCACGCCTCAGGGAGCACAGCACGGGCTGAATCGCACAATCATGGCTGGCCGCAGCTCTGAGCCAGTGGACACGGACACACACGCTGGCCTGGCCTCCAGCACCCGGCTGAGTCCCGCTTGCTGCTCGCCGGGGGCTCGGCCTCCCCGTCTAAGAACGCAGCCTGTGTTGTAAGAAGAAATGTAGGAGAACATTTCTCCGTCGGGCCCCGAACCGATGTCAGGCAAGGAGCCACAGGCCAAATGGGTGACCTCATGGCCAGGGTCCTCAACCCCTGCCTCGGGGCGGGGCTGTCCTGCACGCCCCCCTGGAGTGACCGCAGGCTTGGGACCTTTTCTCCGATTCCTTCCACCGCTTTGAAGTGAGAGATCTGTCCCGCATTCCACCGCAGCACAGCGCAAGCCCACCGGCCACGGACGGATGAATGGAGGAGCTAGCGGCCCCTCCACGTAGTGCGGTATCATCCGGCCTTAAAGGGAGGGACGGAGACACAGGCCACCGCACACTGACCTGGGGGACACCATGCTCAGGGAGATGGGCCGCCCCCAAAGGACAGACACAGCGTGACTGCAGCCATACGAGGTCCCCCGGGCACTCAAACTCCGAGGCGGAGAGTGCGTGGGTCTGCCGGGGCTCCGGGAACCTGTTAGGGCTTAACGGGGACAGAGGTTGGGTTTGGGAAAGGGAGAGTCCAGGAGACGCCGCTGGTGATGGTTGCACGTCCTCAGACCACCGAAAACGGTTAAGGTGACACAGTTCATGCTAGTTGTAGTTCCTACATTTTTAAAAATGTTTTAAAAAGCAGACAGCTGATGTGCAGTCCCCGGAACAGACCCAGTTCACCGTGCGAGAAGATCGCTCCGGATCTCGGGGGGGCACGGGGCCCTTGGGCTCCGGGATTAGGAGAACCGGCTCGGAGCCCCTGCCCGGGCTCGCTCACACCCGTCCCCTGTCTCCGCAGCGCCCTGGACTGGGAGTTTTTCTCGGTGGGAGAAGACTACTTCCTGGTGGTGGCAAACTCCTTTGATGGAAACACCTTCTCTGTGAACAGTATTATTTACAGGTAAAGACCCTCCAAGGGCTGCCCCGCTCCTCTCCACCGAGTCCACCTGGGTTGCGGGGGGCTCACCTTTCCTGCAGGGCAGGCGGCCCGTGGGTCATCTGACGCTCGCACCTCGGGCTTCTGGCCGGAGCTGCAGCCGCCCGACACGGTCGCGGGAGAGGTCCTGCTGGTCAACGCTGAGAGAAGCTCCCTGCGGGCCGGTGGCAGGGCGCCCCTTTCCCCCGAGGGCACAGGTTTGCCCGTCCTCACGCGGTGCGGGGCCTCAGCATGCGCTGGGCGGCTTTCAGGTTTCATGAGCACAAGCCCTGGGGTCCTTTCCTTCCCATTTCCAGCTCTTGTCGGGATTTAACCATCGTGCACAGACGCCCGACCGAGTTGCCAGCTCAGGTCTGCTCGTGTTTCTTAAGAAGAATCTCGTGGAATTTCTAGGGGTAGAATTACACCCGGGAGTACAAGCAACTTTGCCTCCTGGTTTCTAATGCCTGTGCTCCTCACTAGTTTGCCGAAGGAGCTAGAAATCCAGAACAGTCTCGGCCAGGTGCGCCGCGGCCACAGCTCCGTCCCGCTGTCGGATGGGAGCCGTCTGAGCGTCCCCGGGTGGCTGTGATGTGGGCCCGTCGTGGCGCGGTCCCTCTGCCGGCCTGGCTCTTCTCCGCCCACCTGCCGACCGGCTCCGGGAGGATCTCCCGGCCTTCCTGCGGGACGGCTCAGGACGCCGCCGACTTCCCAGCGCTCGGGCCTCACTTCAAGTGTTGGCATCCGCGAGAGCGCATGAGTGGGCCTGGAGTTTCTTGTGGGGACTTCCCTTTACCCCAGCTGACTGGGGGCAGCGCGGGACGCACACAGGCCGTGCTCTCCACCGCTGCTGGCCGGCTGCGGCACTTCGCGCGGCAGGATCTGCCCGTTGTCCCCGCCGCTAGCCTCAGCCCGCGGTAAGGCCGTGGCTCCTCTTCGGGGGTGTCTCCGGAGCACCTTCCCTGATTCCTCCCACGGAGACTGGTGCAACCCGTCTCTTCACCTCCTCTCCGGACAGCCGGGTCATCCGTATCTTCCTCGAAAAATCACCGATTTTCTTTAGACTTTCTAGCTTTCTAGAAAGTGGAAGTTTCAACAGGACACATGAGTTCCAAAATTCATGGGGAAGAGTGGATTTTCGAAGGCGGCCCCGGAAATTCGGAACAAGAAGACTCGTGAAGGGGAGCCCTGCAGCGCGGAGGCGCCGGCGGTTCTGCGGGAAGGAAGCCCGCAGGGGGGCTCACAGCCCAGGGCGCAGCCAGCGGCGTCCCCCACGTGCCGCCGTGGGTGTGCTGCTCCTCGCCCACGGGACGGGAGCGCCGGCCGCGTGACTTCCCACGGCAAGGGCAGCGACTTTCCTGCCCATCCGGAGGAGGGCCAAGCTCTAGTCTGCCCCACACTGTGGAGACAGATCAGCTTCACGGGCTGAAACGTCCAAATGCAAAACGGAAACAACAGCAACGCGGGCGGGAAGGCTAAGACGACTCGGACGGCGCAGTTTCGCGGGAGGCGGGGACCTCCTCACACGAGGCCGCGGGGCGACTCCCCCGCCTCCGGGTTTCTGCGGAGAAGGCATCGCATCAGAGTCAGAAGCTGGTAAAAGACTGTTAGTTTGGATCAGGGACAAGGACATGAGCGGGAATGACGGGAAGAAAATGCAGAGTGCGTGTGAGCAGGAGGGGCTGGAGGACGGCACACGGGGCCGTGGGGACAGGAGCCGCCGGCCTCCCCGCGAAGTCACCTGCACGAGTGTCCGCATGAAAACCCTCCACGCTTTGCCTCAGCGCCCTGCCCTGGGGACTCCAGCCGCCCACAGCCCAGAACCGCCGACTCCGCGTTGGCCTGGCCGCCGGGGTGGGGGTGGGGCTGGGTCGCCCGGCGTTGTGCCGGAGGGGCTCCACGCCTGTGTGGTGACGGGTGGGGGGACACACTCGCTGTCCACACTGGCCCCAGGAAGCGGGGGAGATCCCAGCTCAGCTCCAACAACCAACCTTCTGGCACGGCCAGGATCCCGCCCATGTCCCCCCGCCCACAGGGGGTTTCTGCGGAGCACTTTGGGCTGGCAGGACCCAGGCTGGACATGAGGAACTACGGGGTCTTGGGCAGGGCAGGGGGCCCCTCCTGGGCCTGAGTTTCCCTCTTTGCAGGTTGAATATGGCACAGGGAGATTGCACAGCCTGGGGACACCCAGGGGCTGGAGGGACGGGTGCAGGACTAGAGAGGGCAACACTGCACTTCCTTGGTCCACCTGCAGGGGGGAGGCTGATGCTGTGTCTCCCGCAGGTGGCAGGGCTGCGAGCGTGGTGTGCAGGGGTGAGGCTGACGCTGTGTCTCCCGCAGGTGGCAGGGCTACGAGGGCTTCGTGGCCGTGCACAGCCTCCCGACCTTCGGCTGCAGGGACTGGGAGGCGTTCCGCACGGCGGCCGGCTCCTACCTCGTCTACTCCAGTGCCAAGGAGCCGCGCTCCCGCGTCCTAAAGCTGCGGACGGGCTGATGGCCCCCTGCGTCCCCCGGAGGCCTGGGGAAGCCCATGGTCCCTGTCCCCAGCCCACACCCGGCGGGGACAGCCGCCCACCCCTGCCCTGGGCACCGTGGCCTCGGACGGGGCGGCTGGCAGGCGGGTCGCGGAAGCCCTGGGCTGCCCTGCAAGGCTGCGCGTCCCGCTGAGATTTCTCTCTGAGAAGAAAGTTCCCACCAGACATTACCTCAGTGCCCGGGGGCCCCCGTCCGTGGCCCTGGCCAGCCCGGATGCGGAGCGGGCTCCGTGCGGATGTCACTTGCTACCAGCTATTTATCGTGTCCTGTCTATACAGAAATATATTTATGGTGCTTCTACCCAAAGCGTGGCAGTGTCTGCATGTGTCCGGGGGGACAGCTCTTCGTGGACAGGTCACGGGGGCAGGACACGCCCGCCACTGCAGGGGGATGTGACCCAGAGGCTCTAGTCGCCCAGCTGGAGGGCACCTGTCCTCTATAAGGAGCTGCTGCCCCTGGCCTCAGTTTCCCCAGGAAGGCAGTGGGGGTAGGTTGAGGCAAGGAATGGCCAGGGGTGCGGGTCAGGTGTCCCACCTGTGGGAGACAGGGCCCATCCCTTGGGCACGTGTGTCTGTGCACGCCAGCCGGCTCCCTGGTCACCACGGCTGGCCTCGTGGGCATGCAGGCCGGACCTGGACTGCCTCCTCGGGGCCAGCGCTCACTCAGCTCCCCCCCATGTCTGATGCCCCAGCCCTTCAGCTGGCAGGGCTTCCTGCTCTGGGAACCGGGGGAGAAGGGGAGGCACCACCACCAGGCCTCCTGCATGGAAATCAGGGCTGCTTGCCAGAATCTTTGCTGGGGAGCCCCGTGGAGTCCAGGGAGTCCGCACACAGCCGGGAGACCACCAACTCCGGGAGAGCGAAGGCCCGGGAGGGGACATGGAGCCAGGCTGCTCAGGGACCCACACTCAGTTTAATGCTCCATCGCCTCCATCTTGAAATTCTCAGTGATCTTTGCCGAAGATCCCAGAGCAAGGGGTGCGGTGCCGCTCCAGCTACCGGAGTCTGGCTCCCAGAACCACATCCGTGTGAGACCCGAGGGCGCTTCCCCACTCCCAGGAAGGAAAGCTGGGTCTGCGGCATCTCAGGCTGGGCCACACGGGGATTGCAGAGACCCGGGCCCTCCTCATTTCCAGAAGCTGGGATTTTTAGCCCCCTTTGGGCCCATACGTGGCCACGTGCCTCCGAGAGGGCTGGGGCTGACCCCAGACAGCACGTCCCTCCCGGGGAGAACTGCGAGGGCAGGGTGGGGCGGTGTCCTGGGGCCCCAGGGTGTCTGGGCCACGTAGCCGTGGGCCGAGAGCACCACCTGAAAGTACAGGCCCCAGTCGCATGAGAACCACAGATAAACCGCAGCGTGCGCGTTCCCGGTACCGCCAGAGCATGTACTAGAGCATGTGCGTGCTTTGCGCGAAGTTCAGATCGTGGTGGGTGTCCGGCTTCGGCCGCCCCCTCTGTCTGCGCCCTGTGGAGCGGTTGAGCCCCTCTTAGGGTCTGCTGGGGGCGGCTCTGATTTTTCTGAGATTTGACACAAGGAAGAAAGTGAGAGGCAATGACGGGCCGGGGCAGCCGCCCTGCGATGATTCTGTGCGTCGACTCAGAGGGTGCTTCTGGGTGACGTGAGCCCCACTCAGCGGACCCCGGGTCAAGCAGGCGGCTGTCCGCAAAGCAGGCCCCCCCGAGTCAGGGGAAGGTAGGGCTGGAAGGACAGAGCAGGCTTCCCGAGAAGGGGCTTCCCCAGATGGGAGATGCGCCTTCGGCCCCGCCCGGCGGCCCCCTGGCCGGCTGCCCCCACAGCCTCCGAGACCCTCTGCGCCTCGTCCTTGTGATGAGGCCCTTGTCCCTCCCGCCCCGTGCCTTCGGGGCCGATGTTCTGCCGAGCCCGGGCAGCACAGTGGGCTGAGGGACAAAGCCCTCAGGAGCCAGGACGCCTCGGGTTTGGTTCCATGTGCCGCGACACAGTCACCAGGCTCGGCTGACCCGTGGGGAAGGGCCTGCTGGCGCCGTCCCACGCAACTTCTCTCTCCCTGCAGAGACCTGACAGGCCCGAGCCAGCTTCCTCTCGGCCGGCGGGGGTCGCTGGGGCGTGGGGCTCGCGCGGGGGCGGGGGCGGGGCGGGGGCGGCCCCCCGGGACGGAGGCCGGTGACGGTGACGCAGCAGCACGCGCAGCGGGAGCGACCGCATCCCCGCCCGGCGCTTTGCCCACAAGCGGTGCCGCCGCGTCCTTGGCACAGTATCTGATCTGCTCTCCCGCGCCTAAGTCCAGATTGGTCTACGTCACGAACGCAGACAAGAGGGGAAATGCGCAGAACGTTGAAATGTTTGCATCTTTTCCAGAGAGCGCTCTGGTTTCTGTCCCGCTGATGGAGCTCTGCCGGGCGGCCGGTGGCTCTGGCGCCGCTGCGTGTGACTCGTGGGGCCGCGAGCGTGTCACGCTCTCTTCTCTGGGCGGGTTCCGGGGTTTGCCGGGCGGCCGGCTTCTGGGAACCCGTGGGATTCTCTTCAAGGGTCTTCGCGGGGAGGAAGAGGGTCATGTCTTGAAGTCGAGGTTTCCTGGAGAAACACCGTCCGCGGCAGTTTCTCCAGGTCCTGCTCGGGCCCAGGCTCCCCCGGAACAAGGCTCAGCGCGACCAGTCCCGCCGGTCTGGCCGGGAGGGGACTCTGCCTCTCTCCCGGTCTGTCAGGCCTGCGGGCCCAGTGCCTCGTCCACACGGTCACCGCTCCCCGCGTGACGGGCTCCTCGTCCGGGCGCCTCTCGACCTCACCACCACCAACACGGACCCCAGCGCCTGCCACACACACAGTCACACACGCACACCCGCCTACAGGCCCACCCACTCGTGCACGCCCAGGCACATGCATGTACACGCCTCCCACAGCCGCACACATGCACACACGTGCACACCTCGAACGCACACGTGCACACAGCTACAGACACGCACACCTCCCTTATGCACACTCGCTCACGCGTGCCCGTGCACACGACCTCCACGCCCACACACGTGCACACGTGCACACTCTCACTGTGCACGAGAGCGCACGCCCACACCTGCGCACACACAGACACACACAGGTGTGCACACATCTTCCAGTCCCTCCTAGCCAAGGGCTGCGTCTCGGGCAGACCCCGGGGCCCGGCTCCGCGGAAGCTCGGTGCTGGCTGACGGCCTGCGTGGCGACGGCTGTCTGCTCGGCTGAGTGCCCACTGTGCGCCTGCTGTCCTGCCGGGCCGGGGGACACGCACATGACCACAACGTCCAGCCACCACCAAACTCTCCAGGGGTTAAAACCCGATTCCTCAGGGTGAGCCTCAGGGCCCCAGAAGACCCGCCGTCTCCTCCTCCCCTCCGGCCGCCCACCTGGTCCCGCAGGTGGCCTCCGCCTCCCTGCCCCCGGGTCACTCACCTGCTCGCCTCCAGGCTGGCATCCTCTCGTCCTTCGTCTCAGCTTCCCCTCCCCCGGCCCCTGCTAGAGGCCCCGACTCAGGTCAACAGAAGCTCCCACCCGAACCTCCACTGCACCCAAGACACCGTCTCCCTCACCTGCTCCCACTTCACCACACAAACCTAGAGAACTTCTGAGCACGCGGGTTTGCTCCTTCGTGTCTAGCTCCGCCTATGCACACGTGGGGCCCATTCACTGCCCTCCCCGCGGCCCAGGCGCCCCGCGTGTCCCCCGCCTTCTGCCTGCCGGCTGGAGACTCATCCGTGTCGTGACATCGGCACTTCGTTTGTTCTTACTGCTGACTTTACTTCTTTAAAGATTTTATCTATTTATTTGAGAGAGTGCACAGGAGGAGAGGCAGAGGGAGAAGCAGGCTCCCCGCCGGGCAGAGAGCCCGATGCGGAACTCGATCCCAGGACCCCGGGTTCATGACCGGAGCCGAAGGCAGATGCCTCACTGGCTGAGCCCCACACGCCCTCTTATTGCTGATTTTACTGCTCATTTTTGTTGCTTTATTCCCTCCTATGACAAGTCCGTCACTTGTGTACCTGTTCTTCTACCGATCGGCCTTTGGGTGGTTTCCCGGCCGGGGCTGCAGCAGACGTCACTGAGCCCCGTGCGCGGCGCGTGGGGTCACTTCTGGAACCGCGGACCCAGGAGCAGAGCTTCCTAACCAGCTGCTCTCCAAAGGCCAGGCCGTTTTCAAGTCTTTCGTTCCCGTGATAACAGAGAGTGCTCAGCCTGGCAGCCGGTGGGGACTCCCGTGTCACCATGTGTCCCCGGAGCCCAGGAGTTCTGCCTTCTGCCCAGGAAAAAACACGAGAGGGTCAGCGGGAACCTGGTAGAAACAGGGAGAGAATTTCACAAGTTCAGTCGGCCCATCAGTGCGTACAAGGGCCCAAGCCTAGCTTGTCGGCTTCATTTCCTCGGAGGGAGGACAGCACAGTGCCGGAAGGACAGGCACCGCCTGCCACGTCCACGGAACAGCGGGCTGGCCCTCTGGTGGCCCCCTGTGGCCACTGTCGCAAACAGTCACACACTAGTGGCCTAAAGCAAAGAGAAGGTATGATCTTACAGCTCTGGGGCTCAGAGGGCCCAGCCGGGTCTTGCTAGGCCAACGTCAAGGGGTGGGCGGCTGCATCACTCCTCCGGGGGTCCCAGGGAGACCCTTCCTGTCTCTTCCAGCTTCTAGAAGCCGCCTGCTCTCCTCATGTGGGGGCTCCTCCTCCACCTTCATAGCCAGCAGTGGGGGGGGCTCGCCGCCCTCCGCCTGGATCACGTCCTTCTGCTTCCCCCTTCCACCTGCAACAATCACGAGGCCCATCTGGATGACAGAGGATAGTGTCCCTTTCCCAAGGCCCCTGGCCAGCAACCCTAACCCCACCTTGCTATGGGACCTAACATAGTGACAGGTTCTGGGGACTCAAAGATGGGGACATCTTTGAGGGCCCAGCACTCCCTGGGGCTTTGACCCCCTCCCCACTTCCACCGCACGAACAGCTGAGACCCCCCTGCCTGGGTCCCAGACCCCGGTGTGTCCGCCGAGAGGGTTCCCGCAGAGGGAGGGGCAGGGCTGTGTTCAGTCAGGACCCTCGAGGTCTCATCCAACAGAGCGTGACATTCGAAGAGACGGACGGTGGCCCACGCGCAGAGCGAGCCTGGCTGAAACCGTCCCAGACCCTCAGAGATAAAGTCTGAGGAAACCACAAAGCCAGGCTCTGGGAGGTGAGTCAGGGTCTGGACGGGTCCTCCCGTGACATCTAGCATGGCTTCGGTTTCCCGAGTCACTGTGGGTGTCGTGCCCCGCGACCAGATCCCAATGCTGCCACTTTGGAGGGTGAATGGAACGTTCTGGAAGGCACTAAGTTATACTAAGCCAATTTGATTTGGTCTCGGCACAAATTCGGAAACATTAAAGTTATAAACATCGAAATAAAAAATGTCAGAAGAGATTTTTTTTCTATTTGGATGGAAACTTTTTAGACGTCAAAACAATGCCAATAAATGAAAAGGGAAGATTACGTACTTGTCAAATAGATAAGGTTGCGCTTTTTTAAACTATCCGAAGGTGCAGCTGAAATACCAGCCCGCTGGTCCATGCAGGGCTTGACTCGCTCCCTGAGGCCCGGAGGGAGCTCGCGCCGGTGCAAACGCGAGACCCTCGCGGGAACCAGAGCCAGGGGCGTGAGCAAACATTCGCAGCAGAGGAAAACAGGCTTGAATTCTGGGGAGTTACAGCCCAGGTCACCGTGGCCGTCCCAGGGGCAGGTGCTCCGGGGCCCGACGTGGTGACAGGATCTGCCGGGTCCGTCCCGTGGGGCTGCCGCACGGCTGAAACTCAGCAGAGTGGTTCCTGTCTGCTGGCGATGCAAGCTACTGGCTCGGAAAACCTCAGGCTCGGTGTCCTAATTATTATGACATCCGCTGCTGGGCTCTGATTCTCGGTCCGGGGCAAGGACAGGAGGTCTGGGGTCCGGTCCCAGCCCCCACCCCAGCGGTTCCAGCGACCAGCTCTGGAGAGACCCCAGAGCAGGGGAGACTGGTGGGGACGTGGCTCGGGCCGACGGCCGCTGGTCAACACCGCTAACCCGCAGACACAGCAGGGCCCGGCCCCCTGGCCAAGCTCGGCCCGCCCTGGCCGGGGCCCCGCAGTGAGTGCAGAGGGGCTGCGGGCTGAGTACGAGGCAACGGGAGGGCGGAGGGCTCAGGAGAGACGGACAGTGTCTGCCCCCCAGGGGGCCATTGCAGCTCCATGTGGATGGAGGGACCCCCGTGGGGCCTGGCCAGGGCAGCGCCTCAGAGCTCTGCGGGGGGGACTCACCCCCCACACGGGCTCGGACAACTGGCCCTCGGGGAAGTCCAGCACTGAGACGACCACTGCTCAGAGGCGCCCCAGTGTCCTCCTTGCCGTCCTGACAAAAGCGTCTGTTTGAGGGGGGTGCAGGGTGAGGAAGAGAAGGTTGGAAAGTGAGGAGGGGGAGGTGGGTGAGGAGGGGAGGGGAGGAGGAGGAGGAGGGGCAGGGTGAGGAGGGGAGGGAGCCAGGGGAGGGGGGGGGGGGGGGTGAGGAGGGGAGGGGCAGGGGTGAGGAAGGGAGGGGAACCGGAAGAGGAAGGAAAGGGAAGAGAGTGAGGGGCAGGTGAGGAGGGGAGGGCGGGGCTCCCTGAGCATCCTCACCAGCCCCGGGGCTGGCTGGGCACTGGAGCCTGGCGGGCCTGCAGACGCTGTCCTGGAGCCACAGCGGCCACCGTCGCTCGCGAGCTGGGCGGACGCATAGTCCCCCCACTTTGCCCGCACGCGCTCTCCCTCCGCTGTCTCCGCCTGCTGCTGAGGCTTTGGGGACGGTGCCCGTGTCTGTCGTCCACAGCTGCGTGGCGGCCAGGTCACAGCTCTCTGGGCGCCCGCCAGCTCAGGGGACCCTGGACCGTCTGTAGTGTGGCCGCTGTGCCCCCATGTCCCAACCTTTGCACAGACGCCCAGCCCCCACGTAACAGCTTCTGACAGCGACTCACCAGCAGCGCCCGGTGCCCGGCCAGGCCGCCAGCCCTGTGCCCGCTCCCTCCAGGCCACCCTGCATGCCAGGCCTCACTGGGGCCCTGGACGGGCGCTGCTCTCCTCGCCCCCTCCCCCCACCGTGCTTTGACCCCAGGCGAAACCCAGGCCCATCTCTGTGTTGACAGCCCTGGGGCCTGTCCCTCCCAAGTGAGAACTTCCAGGCCCTGGCGTCAGGAGGCCCAGATTCCTGCGCAGCCTGGCCCCCACCCGGCTGGCTCCCGAGTTGGGCTCTGGTCTCCTCCAGACCTTGGAGTCTTGGTTTCCCAGCTGGAAATGGAAATACTCCGGACCCCGCTGGGCCCCAGGGAGAATTCGTGGGGCATGCTGGGGAGCAGGCTAGCCGGTGCCCGTGCCACTGCTGCCCCTGCCTGGCAGACAGCCTCATGCTGGGCCCGCCCGGGGCCTGAGGGCTGCTGCAGACCTCCCGCCCACGTTCTGCTGGGCTGGGCACCCTCCTGACTCTGGTCCTCAGCTCCTGTCCCCCAGGCCTGCCCCAAAGTGGGGTCAAACCTCCGGTCCCTGCTAGTGTGCCTGCCCTGCCCCCTCCCCACTCCCAGCCCAGCTCACCAAGCCCCCAGCATCCATCCAGATGTCCCAGGTTAAATAGGGGCAAGGCTCTCCCTCTCTCCAGCCTACGTGCCCGAGGCAGAGGGGTCTCTGAGAAACAATGCATGGGGGGGCGTACCTGCTGGGGGGTGTGTGCGTGAGAGTGAGGGGTGTGTGCCCCTGCGAGACTGTGTGTGTGTGTGTGCAACCACGCATGCGAATGTGTTTGCCTGGTGTGTGTGTGTAGTGAGCATGACTGCGTGCATGTGGGGGTATAGGGCTGTGCGTGAGATCGTGTGTGTGGTGTCTGTGGGGCCACCCTGCTGCACCCCCACACTGTGGCCCTGCCCGCTCCCTGGGGGCCTTCCTCTGGAAAGGGAGTGAGGCCAACAGGGGATGTGAGCTCCAGGGGTCACCTGGCCACGGCCTGAAGGGCACACTGGCCCTGAGAACTCAGAGGCGGTGATGGTGAGTAGGGCGGCCACCAGGCATGGACGGCCATCTGCTCTGGCCACGCCGGCCACTCTCCAAGTGAGGGCTGTGTCCGTCCCCCGAGTCTGCTATAGCAAAGCGCCTCGTACCTACTCGCCTAGACAATGCAGTTCTGGAGGCCAGAAGTCCAGAAGGGGCTCCACGGGGCTAAACACCAGTGTGGGCAGGACCAGTTCCTTCTGGAGGCTCCAGAAGAGGATCTGCTCCCTCGCCTCCCCAGCTTCCCGAGGTGCCTGCATTCCTTCCAGCTCTCCTTGGCTCCTGGCCCCTTCTTCCATCCTCGCAGCCTCCTGGGATGAGGACACGGGCGACTCTGTGGCTGCACGAGGAGGGGAGAGGAGGTGAGGGCAGAGCGGGCTTGCTGGGTGCCTGGTGCCTGGGGCGGGGCACAGGGGTCAGGCAGCGAGGGCGACCTTGCAGCCCGGGCTTGAGCTGGAGCATCCATCGGAACCCAAGGCTGTCCCTTCTTTCAAACAGCTCTGTCCACCCGGCGGGCCTGGGCACAAGGGCCCACTGGGCACAGGGGTCTAGCAATGTCACCAGGCAGAAAGGACCGGAGCAGCGGCTGAGCCCAGGGTGGGGCGGGGGAGGTGCAGGGACAAGAACACGCAGTCCCAGCTGGGGGCAGGCCACCAGACTCGCCCACACGGGGAGGGTCCCACCGCCCGACGGATGATTCGAGCTTCATCCAGGAAAGGAAGCCAAGCGGTCTAAAACCCAGCCTGGGTGTTCAAACTCATGTATAACGATGCTTTCAAAATGACTGGTCATTTTCAGAGGAACCAACTCTTTCTTTTGCAAACTGATAAAGAACCACACATTCACCCTGCCACTGCCGCATGACATGGCCATCGGAGAGCCAGTGTGTGACGGGAGGCTGTTGCGGCTGACAGACGGGGAAGCGGCCACAGAGCTGAGAATCCTGGGCAGTGGCCCCAGGGAGTTAGCAGCCCTCGGCGTTGACCTTGGGTAGCTGCTAACATCACGCCCGCCCTCTGCGGAAGGGCACACCACCACCCACAACGTGGCCTTGCTAGGAAACAGAACTACCAGGTTCCCAGGAACGGGGGACAGAAGAACAAGCTTAACGCCACCACAGGACACGCAGCAAAATGCAGCCGGTGGGGGCGGGTCACAGGACGACCACAGCACTGCGGGGAAGCGAAGACGGATGGGTGAGGAGCCTTTCCATTCCAAGAGCCCAGGGGCCGTGCCAGGCAGGTGCGCTGTCCGTCCTCGATGGGGCTCCCGACCCACACCAACCCCAAGATTTAGAGACAGTCAGCCACGTATGGCCACTGAATGGTGCTGGCGAGCCACTGTAATTTTTCAGTACAATAACAGTTTGGTGTTCAAAGGATTCCACTTACATGAAACTTCTAGAAAAGGTAAAACCACAGAAAAACAAGTTTCTATGTGAAAAAAAAATTCACCATTCCCACAGGGAGAACCGCACTGACCAGGAGAGAGGGACTGGTTCTTGCACCAGGGGACCTCTTTGGGAATGGCAGGGCCGGGAGACACTGTGAAGGCAGGGGGAGTCTCTGCGGGTGGCAGTGAGACACCCACACCACCCCCGGGGCTCCGGGGCAGGGCCAGCCCAGGAGGAAGGAGGGCGAGCCCAGAACACACGTGGCCAGGCCTGGGCAGCCCGGGCAGAAGGTGGGCGGGCACGGGCAGGGCTTGGGGTGGGATAAGCTGTTGGGGACACAGATTTACCACCGACCGTGGTGACCTTAGGTGACCCTCGCATCAGCCCGGGAGCAGCTGGACGGAAAGCCCTCCGCCAGCAGCAGAGCACGGCGCCCTGGCTCAGTCTCCTGGGGCAGGCGAGCGGAGTCCGGCTGCCGATTGCCATGAGCAACCTCACGGGCCGTCATGATGTCAAGCGGCTCCCCTCCTCCCTCCGGTTTACCTACTGGCCACCAGGACTGGCTTGAGCCCGTACGAGCCGGCCCCAGCGCCCAGCGCAGCTGCCTGCTCTTCCACGCCGTGGGCTCCCGGGTCTGACGGGTGCAGCCGCTCTGCTAGGTGGGTGGGGGGGGGGGATCGGGGTCGGGCGGGCCACAGGGGTGCGGATAACAGAATCCACTCCAGAGGACTTAAGCACAATGAGGTTTACTGAGAGCTCAGAGGCAGTGAGGAGGGCAGTGGGTCAGACTTTAGACCCAGCTTCCGGAAAGATGGCTCCCGAAACCATCTGAGTCCTGCACGCGCTGGGAGCTCCCACCACTCCAGAATGTTCCATCTCTGCCGGGGACTGCCCAAACAGCCCCGCCTCCTGCCCAGGGGACCCGGTCCAGGATCAAAGTCTCGAGTACATGCATCGTGGGGAGCGCACTGCAAGAAGTCTGGGGAGCCAGCAGGCCGGGGCAGGGCCGGTGCACGCCCCACCGAGGGGCTCCCCGTGCCCGTGGCCGGGGCCCCGCTGCGCCGCTCACAACTCCCAGGAAAGCGCTCCTCGCACCCCGGCTTGACTTTGCTGCCGGCCTTCTGCTGGCCCTGGATGGAGCTCTTCAGTTGGGCCCAGCCCCCTCCAGCCCCCCGACACACATGCCTTAGACCCCCGTGTGAAGGCAGCTCTGGGCTGCGCCTGTGGCGGACCCTCCCTTTAACCCCCGGATCCCCCTCATCTCCACCCACAGCCGCTCTCCATTAGGAAACACATCCGGGCCAGGCTTCCAAACTTTAAAACTGTCCTCCCTCTCCCCCGCCCCGCCGCCCGCTGCAGGCCAAGCTGGGGACTAGGGGCCCCACAGGGGGAGGCGGCCCCTGGGTCCAGGCAGTAGGGCAGGGTGAACAAGGGAAGCTGTTCCGTGTCCAGAGGGGCCAGCGTCCCCAGCTCTGGCCCTGCAGCCATCCTGCCCCTACAGCCCACAGGCAGCTCCTGAGAGAGGCCTGGGAGGGGCTTTAGGAGCAGAGCTGGGAGCCCCCCCAGCACGGAGAGCCCGTGAGTGCCAGGATGGCCCATCCCTACCACTGGGCCACCCGAGGGAGTGACCCCAAAACCCAGAAAGAAAGGAGGCTGGGGTGCCAAGAGGCACCCTCCTAGGGCACTCCCTCCTAGGGTCAGGCTCAGGGGTGGGGCTCTTGATTCCAGGAGCACCAGTGGAAAGACTGGGGGCTGAGGGAACAGCCCGACCAGACCAGCTGGGCTGGGTGACCAGGCCCCCACCAGGTTCCACCAGCCACTCCCTGGCCCTCTTCCCCACTCTGGCCCTGAGGTCTCCCTCAAAGCCAGAGTGCCACCACCGACCCCCATGGGAAAGAAGGGAGGCTCCGTCCCCCCCCCCAAGCAGGAGTGGCTGTTCCAGCTCTCTGCCCCATGGGGAGCCCCAAAGTCACCCTGCCCTGACCCCTGAACTGTGAAGCGTTACCTCCGGTGGCCAGGGCACTCAGCAGCCCAGGCCGCGTGTCTGTATCAAGTACTCTGAGAGTCCCCATCAGATCACAGTGAGAGTCGGGGCCACCTGTGTCCCATAGGGCTGTGACCCCCACAGACGAGAACCCCCTTTGTCCCATACCTGACACCGTCAACACTGATTCTGTTGACGAGGCCAGTGTGACCCCCCCAGTCTCTACAGATTTCAGGGCCGGGGTGTGAGCTGAATCGGCTGTAGGGCCCGTGGGGGCATCCAGGGATACACGCCCACATGCGGCAGCAAGGAAGGGGCTGGGCCCAGCTGGAGTGTCGTCCTGAGGCGTCCCCCAAGGGGAGAGAAAGGGAGAGGGACAAGGGGAGAGCAGAGGGCTCCCCGGTACCAGAGCTGTGAGCTCCCATGAGCAGGAAGGAGCCCCGCGGTCCTGGAGTTTAGGGACCTGGTGGGGTTCCCTGGAGGGAGGTGTCCACTCTGGGATGCCTCCCAGTGAAGGGTGATCCCAAGAGGGCCCAGCAGCCCTGGTGTGTCCAAGGTCCTCGGAAAGGGGCAGCCCCTCCCCACTCCCCATATACCCGTCCCGCGAAGAGCCTGTATTGGTGTGGAACCCAGGCTCTGGGCTGATTCCGGTGTAAGAGGAAATGGCAAGCTCCCCGGCAGTGGGACAGGTGCCACACCCCAGAGCTACAACCCTGCCTTCCATCCCTGCACCCCCGGTTTGGGCGGCAGGCACAGAAACGGGGTGCTAGCTTGTGGGAGGTATTTGGAGACATCACTGAAAGACTCAGGACCTTGTTGGGATGGGCCTTCCGGGCGTCAGCTGTGCAGTCTGCATCTCTGAATCATGGTGCGATGGGATCCGCATTCAAGGCCCACTTGAGGTCACGGGATGCTCTCCGGGTACAAACCACCCTCTGTTGTAATTCCTTCTAAGCATCTGCTTCATGAGGCTCAGAACCTGTATATACCTTAAATTCATAAGCAATTTATCCCTGTTTGCACTCCCCCCCCATATATCTGAAGCAATTTAAAAATAAGTACTCTTACAAAAGACATCAAAAAATAAAACTAGAAAGACGGCTCACGGTTACGTCAGTGCCGGTAACGTGTACCCTGAACGTCAAGTGGCCCGGCTGAGGGAGTGCGAGTTAGCTCTGAGGTTCCCGGTGGCCGAGGTGAAGACGGACGGAGGCGGGGAGACGGGCAGGGAGCTAGGCAGAGACTTCCAGCGGCCGGAGGAAAGGCAGCGTCCTACTGATCAGCCCGGACACACCGAACAGCTGTCCTCCTGTCCTGGAGAAGTGCGTGAGTAGAGGGGTGAGGCATGCTCGGGACCCAGGATGACCAGGCTCCCCCCAGACCGGGCACAGACAGTGGCGGCACTCGGGGCAGGGACACACCCCCCCATCCCCGGTGATCCACTTCCACTCTGGACCCTTCTCAGGTTTTCTTGGTTGGGGGGCTTTCGGGTTTCTCCCGCTCTCCCCGGGCTGGAATCTTGGCACACGTGTTCCCAGACCACACTCTGAGAACAAGCAAAGTTGTTCAAAGGTTGGTTGGAACCACACTTCGCACTCACCTCTCAGAAACACCTGGTCTCTGCTACTGTGCTCTGGGAAGCGTTCTGCGCTCACACGCGTTCAGGAAGTACTACCCGGGGCAAGCTGAGTCCGCAGACGAGTCTACACCGCGCCATCGGCGGGCAGACCGCACGCGCCTGGACCGGAGCCTTGCTTCTCCAAACGCAACTCACACCCTCCAGCCGTCACACGGACGAGGCCGGCAGAGTGCAAGCGACGTGGGATGTCACTGACCGACCGCCTGGTTTTAAGTCCCTATGGGGCCGCTGCCTGACCGTGGTTGTGGGCAACGCCGCTTCTCCGAGCTCTGGCTTCCTGGCCCGTGCGACGGGCCCGATGGTCCCGTTTTGGGCTTGAAGTGGAGCGCGGTGACTTCAGTGCAACGCAGGGGAGGGCTCTATGGGGGTGGAGTGCCGCCGGGAGGGGGCTGTGAGGACCCACCGCTCTGGGCCCAAAGAGCACAGGTCAGCGGCCACCTGCTACGGAAGGGACGGGGGACAGGTGGGTGCTGTTCTGCTTCGTCCAGTGGGCACTAGGGCACAGGGCTGGTGGGGTCCTTGGACACAGGGGCGCTGGGCAGGGACTTCAGGTACTCCAGGTGCCGCCTGGCATCCTCCTGGTTCTGGCGCACATAGTACACCACGTAGGTGATCACCATGGCGAACCAGCCGAACATGGTGACCAGCATGGCCACGTCCGTGGTCTTGTGGTGGGTGCTGCAGAAGCTGACCCCGGAGTCCAGAGCCTGGATCAGCGGCTTCCCCACGAACTCCTCCTGCACGGCCGTGTGGCAGGCGATCTCGTCCACGGATTCGGGGTCCAGCTTGAGCTCCCACAGGGCCTCCTGCAGCGCACACTCGCAGTGCAGGGGGTTGTGGGAAAGGCGGATCTTGGCGTTGAGCTTGCCCAGGGCGTCCTTGGGAATCCTGCGGATGCGGTTACGGGACAGGTCCAGCAGCCGCAGGCCCCCGGCCAGGCCCGAGAAGGCGGCGGGGCCAATGGTCTCGATGATGTTCTGGGACAAGTCCAGCTCCCTCAGCTGGTGCAGGTGCTGGAAGGCTCCGTTAGGGATGTGGCTGAGTTGGTTGGCATCAAGCTTCAGGAGCACAGCGTTGGCGGGGATGTCCTTGGGGATCTCCTGCAGGCCCCTCGCACTGCAGTGGACGGCCACGGCCCCTGCGTGCTCAGGGCACTGGCAGCTCTGCGGGCAGGACGCGCCCAGGCGCAGGCAGAAGAAGAGGATGAGGCAGGACCCTCCCGCGGGGACCGGCAGAGATGAGGGGCTCTGCTTGCCCACGGGGCCCATGCTGACCACACCTGGGGACAGAGGGACGTCTCCTCCCTCTGGGGCTGCAGACCTGCGTTCTTCCTCACTCCCGCCACCGCCGCTGTGCAGGTGACCGTCGCGGGGGCATCAACACTCCCTCCTTCGGCACAAGGGAAAGCGGCGATCTCCGGCTCTAAAAGAGAGCGGCGGTCAGCACCGGACTGCGGTGCGCAGGGGCCCCAGGGCACAGCCTGACTTTGGGGGAGATGGCATGGGCACACAAGCATCTGACCAGCGCGGGTTGGGGGGTCTCCAACTTATTTCCAGAGATCCCCAAAGCCACCCAGAAGAGCAAGGGCAGATCGCGCTGACCGCCGGCTGGGTCCAGCAACGCCGGACACACCCAGGGCACACCTGGGGCGCAGGGGCCGCCGCTGGAGCCCCCGCGGCCGGAAACCAGGAGGAGAGGCCGCAGCGCTCCCCTGAGGAGGCGGAGGGCGGGCAGCGGGGCGCGCTCGGGCGGCGGCTGTCGGAGACCAGCGCTCGGCTCACCCCGGCACCCCGCGCGGGGCTTCTTTGTCACCCGGGGGCGAGCACGCGGCCCGGGGGCGGCGCCCAGCCCCTCAGCTGTGCTGGAGAAAGACCGGGAAGGAGAAGGGAGAGAAGCCAAGCCCTGGGCGCGGCCGCGCTGGGGCGTGGAGTGGCGGGGCCGCGCGCGGGGCCTGCAGGGCGGGGCCGAGACCCCAGACCCCGCGACCCCGGGCGGCGGACGGGCGCGGCGGGAGCTTTACCTGCGCGGTCGCGTCTGGAGGCCGCTGTGCGCGGGGCCCCCGGCACTCGGAGCCCGACCCGGAGCCACACCCCAGCGCGGAGGCGACCCCGGGCCTGAGCCCACCGCCGCGGCCGCTCGGGACACACGCCCGAGGCTCCGCCTGCGGCTCCGCGGGGCGGGGGCGGGGCCTGGGGGCGGGGCTGCGAGGGCGAGGTGGGGCGGGGCCTGCGGGTGGGGCGGGGCTTGAGGCGGAGCTGTGAGGCGGGACTGGACGGGGTCTGGAGGCGGGGCCTGAGACAGCGGAGAGGCGGGGCCGGGCTTGAGGCGGAATCTGGGACGGGGCGGGGTTTGAGGCGGAGCTTAAGGCAAGATGGGGCGGGGCCTGCGGCGGCGGAGGGGTGGGGATCGGGCGGGGTCTGGGATGGGCGTGGCCCGGACGGGGCGGGCCCGTAGGACCAGGGGCCGGGCCTGGGGCGGGGCCGGGTGAAGGGTGGGGTCCGTGGGACGCGAGCGGGGTGGGGGCGGGGGTGGAGATCGTAGGGGCTGTGGGCGGGGCTGAGGGCGGGCCGTGCGGCCGCAGACCCCTCCCCTGCCCGTGCGGTTCCGGCGGGGGCTGGGGGCGGAGCCTCCCCGGGGTCCGCCCCGGCTGGTTGGTGCGGTTGGAGCTCGCGGGGCTGCGTGCGGCCGCGGCCCCGGGCTGCGGGGAGGGAGCGAGGGGGCGTCTCGCGTGTAAGCGGGGCCGGAGCCGGCTTCAGGGCTTCAGGGCGCCGCGTGGTGTGGCCGCCCCAAAGCCCGCAGGCCCGCGCGCCGTCAGCCGCCGGCCGGGCCCTTCCCCGCCGCCCCGCACCCGGCGAGCGCGGCCTGCGGGTCCCGTTCCCGGCCGTCGGCTCCAGCGCTGGCCTCTGCGGGGCGGCTTCGTGCCCCCGTGGGCGCCCGGTCCCGTGGTTCCCGGGCCCGTTTGCGTGTCCCTTAAGTTTTATCCATTGATGCGGGGGGAGAATCCCGGGCCGCCCCCCTGAGCGCGGAGCTGGACCCGGGGCTCGTCCCCCAGCCGGAGACCGCGACCTGAGCCGGGGCCTCGGGCAGGCGCGCAGTGGACCGAGCCGGCCGCGCGCCCCGCTGGGCGCCCCTTTTATGCCAGTTTCCCAAGCTGTCTTTGCTGCAGCTCTGTAGCGCGTCCTGGGTCAGGTGACGGTCCCCGCTTCTGTCCCTTCTGAGGTTCGTCATCCTAGATGCTGTGCTCTTCCCCATGAATGCCAGGACAGCCCGCCTCCCGCTTCCGTCTGCCTTGGGGTCCCTCGGAAGCCGGGCGTCCGTCCGAAAGACCGGTGCCTGCGGGCCCCAGTGCCCCGCTCCATGAACATGGTATGCCTTCCCGTTCCTCTAGAACTGCTCTCGGCCGGGCTTTGCGGTGTTTGCCTATCTCCCGTCAGACGTATTTTTCGTCGTTTCACGTTATGTTAATGGTATCTTTATTTCAGTTTCTGATCTTAAATGCTAATATATAGAAATAATATAGAAATAAAAGTGATTTTCGTATACTGATCTTAACTTTACTGAAATCGCTTATCTGTTCTAGTAACCTTTTTAAAGATACCTGAGGATTTTCTGCATATACAATCACACTGTCTGTAAATAAAAAGAGTAATCTTTTTTTCCCCAGACTGGATGACTTTTACTTCAATCTCTATCTAATTTCTTTGGCCTCTAGTTCAATACTGAATAGGAAGACTGAGAGCATATATCCTTGTTCATCCCAATCTTGGAAAGCATCCAGTCTTTTAAAAATAATGTTAGTGGTAGATTTTTTTTTTTTTTGGTAGCTGTTCTTATCAGTAAGAGGACATTTCCTTGTGAAAATAGAGGAAACCTCTTGAAAATGGAGTCAGGAAGCCCCAAAGAAGCACTCTCACGCACATCCCACCCTTGCAGCCTGCATCACCAGCAGGGAGGAGGAAGATAAGAATTATCTTGAAGGGGACGCCTGGGTGGCTCAGTTGGTTAAGCAGCTGCCTTCTGCTCAGGTCATGATCCCAGCGTCCTGGGATCAAGTCCCACATCGGGCTCCTTGTTCAGCGGGGAGCCTGCTTCTCCCTCTGCCTCTGCCTGCCACTCTGTCTGCCTGTGCTCACTCTCTCTGACAAATAAATAAATAAAAATTTAAAAAAAAAGAATTATCTTGAAGAAGGAGGACATTTTCCCCATAGGAATTTAATCTCCTGCTCTTAAAAAAAGGAAGGAAGATCCCTCCCTGCCCTAGCAATGACACACCAACTAACCACCACTTACCGTCAATGAGGAAATGCCACAAACTCTTTTTCTCTTGTTTTCTCCAATAAACTCTTCAAAACAACCCTTCTCAACTTCCTCCTGAAACCAAATAAGATATATTGATAATCTAATAATTAATGATAATCAGTAAGAACTGACCTTCCCTTTTTCTCTTTGGAACTGCCTGTGGCTCACCTTAATTTGCCTCGCTCCAGATTGCAATTCCTCTGCTATTCCTGAATAAACTCGTTTTGCTAGTAAAATAGCTGGTTGTTTTATTTTTAAGGTTGATATCTTCTATTTCTAGTTTGCTGAGAGAGTTTTTTTAATCAGGAAGTGTTTTAGATTTTGTCAAATGTCTTTTCTTCACCCATTGAGAACTTTTTAAAAATTAATATGTCCTTATGGAAGATTATATTAATTGATTGGCAAGTTTTGAATTAACCTTGTGTCCTTGGAATGAATCCCACTTGGTTATGATCTATCATCATTTTTATATGTTGTTACATTATTTAAGGAGATAGAGCTACTGAGGTTATATTTTTTTCCTTGACTGAATGTTGATAGTTCATCTCTCTCAAGGAATTGTCTGTTTCCACATAGATCAATGGAGCAGAATAGAGAACCCAGAAATGGACCCTCAACTCTATGATCAACTAATCTTAGACAAAATAGGAAAGAATAGCCAGTGGGAAAAAGACAGTCTCTCAACAAATGATGTTGGGAAAATTGAACAGCCACATGCAGAAGAATGAAATACCATTTTCTTACACCACATACAAAAATAAGCTCAAAATGGATGAAAGACCTAAATGTGAGACAGAAATCCATCAAAATCCTAGAGAAGAACACAGGCAGCAACCTCTGTGACCTCAGCCGCAGCAACTTCTTGCTGGACATGCCTTCAAAGGCAAGGGAAGCAAAGGCAAAAATGAACTATTGGGGCTTCCTCAAGATCAAAAGCTTCTGCACAGCAAAAGAAACAGTCGACAAAGCCAAAGACACCCAACAGAATGGGAGAAGATATTTGTAAATGACATATCAGATAAATGGCTAGTATCCAAGATCTATAAAGAAGTTATCAAACTCAAGACCCAAAAAACAAATAATCCAGTGAAGAAATCAGCAGAATACATGAATACAATTTTCTCCAAAGAAGACATCCAGATGGCCAACAGACACATAAAAAAGTGCTCCACATCACTGGGCATCAGGGAAATACAGATCAAAACCACAGTGAGATCCCACCTCACACCAGTCAGGATGGCTACAATTAACAAGTCTGGAAATGAATGGTGTTGGTGAGGATGTGGAGAAAGGGAAGACCTCATGCACTGCTGGTGGGAACGCAAGCTGGGGCAGCTGATCTGGAAAACAGTGTGGAGGTTCCTCAAAAAGTTACAAATAGAGCTACCCTATGACCCAGCAATCACACTACTGGGTATTTACCCTAAAGATACAAACGTAGTGATCCAAAGGGGCACGTGCCCCCTAATGTTTATAGCAGCAACGTCCACAATAGCCAGACTGTGTATGTACACACACACACACGCACATAGTGGAATATGACTCAGCCATCAGAAAGGATGAAATCTTGCCATTTACAATGATGCAGATGGAACTGGAGGGTACTACGCCGAGTGAAATAAGTCAGTCAGAGAAAGGCAATTATCATGTTATCACTCGTACGTGGGATTAAAATAAACAAAGCAGAGGAGCATAGGGGAAGGGAGGGAAACATAAAACAGGATGAAATCAGAGAGGGAGACAAACCATAAGAGACTCTTAATCATAGAAAGTGAACGGAGGGTGGCTGGAGGGGAGGGAGGAAATGGAACCAGGGGATGGGCACTCAGGAGGGCACGTGATGGGACGAACACTGGGTGTTGCATGCAGCTGGGACTCCCTGCCCTCCACCTCTGAGACTAACAATAAACTGTGTGTTAGTTAATTAAATTTAAATAAATAAAAAAGAAACTGTCTGTCTCATTTAAATTGTTGAATTTATCAGTATAAAGTTATCCATAATGTCTGCCAGTTACCTTTCCAATATGGAAAGGGGAGTGATGTCAGTTCCTTCCCGACATGGGTAATCTGCATGTTCTTTCTTCCATGCTGATGAGTCAGGATAGAAGTCTGTCAATTTTACTCACCTTTTCAGAGAGCCAGTTTTTAGTTCCATTGATTTCTTTATTGCCTTTTTTTATGTCCCAACTGATCTTTTGCTTACGTTGGGTTTAATTTTTTCCTCATTGTTTTGGTTTCTTAAGATGAAAGCTGAACTCACTGGTTTGACACTTTCCTTCTTCTCTAGTACAGGCATTTTCGTGCTATAAATTTCCCTCCAATTCCTGCTTTAACTGCATCCCAGACATGCTTGATGAAATTCATCAAGTTTGCAATGCTTTCTAATTTACCTTTTGATTTCTTTTTTGATTCATGGGTTTAGAAGTGTTTTGTGTTGTTTCCAGATATTTGGGGATTTTCCAGAGCTCTTCCTGGTTTTGATGATTAATTTAAATTCATTGTCAGAGAGCATATTCTGTATGCTTTGGGTCCTTTTAAACTTACGAACTCATCTCATGGCCCACAAAGTGACCTGTGTGAATAATTGTCATATGTGTACTTAAATGTGTTGTACGGTTGCTCCGTGGGCTGTTCTAGAAGTGTGGATGAGATCGAGACTGCTGATAGTGTGAGTCTAGAATTTTACATTGTTGCTGATCTTCTTGTTGCTCTATTAGTTGTTGAGAGAGGGGTGTCGATGTCTCTGGCTGCGATTGCCTGCTGTTCCTGGCAATTCTATCAGCTTTTGCTTTCTGTATTTTGAAGTCCTTTATTCAGATTAATATGTCTCCTTTATAAATTGGCCCTTTATTGATATGAGATAACCCTCTTTGCCCCCAGACAGTTTGCTTTGATCTCAGTTTTGTCTGATGCTAGCTTGGCTGCAGCAGCCTCCTTGCGATTACATCAGCGTGGGCGTGCAATTCCTTCCTCACACTTGTGTCTTTAACGGGTTTCCATAGCACCAGAGTATCTTCCTCCATATATTTATTAGCTACAAAGGGAAAAATAATAATTTTACACTGGAGGGAGCCTGGGGGATTCATTCAGTGAAGCATCTGCCTTCAGCTCAGGTCATGATCTCAGGGTCCTGGGATCGAGTCCCGCATCAGGCTCCCTGCTCCATGGGGAGTCTGCTTCTCCCTCTGCCTGCTGCTCCCCCTGCTTGTGCTCTCTCTGTCTCTCTGAGAAACAAATAAATAAAATCTTTAAGAAAAATAATGATTTTACAGTGGAGAAGCAAGCAGAAACCACCCTCCCTATGGGACGAAGGCAAATATCATCCGTAATAAACAATGAGTGTCCTTAGCCCTGGATGCCATGGGCCGAGACACACCCAGCAGCATTTCTGTGCCGTTCTTGCCAAAAATGCGTAATCTCACTCCAGTGGTGAGAGCTCTTCAGACACACCCAAGCTGAGAGAGATGCTACAAGTGACTGATGGGGCATTTCAGAGAAGGCAAGGAAAGAAGGCTGGGTCGGCCCTGCGCACTGCAGCAGACGGAGGAGAGAGCAGAGCTCACCGCGGTTGGGTCCCAGACAGACAAAGCCTGGGCAGGGGGGCGGGCTGGGGAGCGGTTGCAGGGTGAGACCCAGGCCATATTGTTCGCTGGTGGTGCGGTACCGGCTGTGAGAACCCCCACTCCGGGCTTGGGCTCCAGTCCGCCTTCCTCTGCTCTGCCCTCTCCCCCTCTCCCTGCCTTCTCTTGGAGCAAGCGTTTTTTTGTGATTGCGCCTTCTGGCCTGAGTTGCCCCCCGGCGGGGACTCTTTACCGTGTGATTTCGGCGTCTGCCCGGCTGTGGCTGCTGGCCGCGGTGGTCCTTGAGGACCACCCCGGGCCGGGCTGTGCGTCCTCGGGTGTAGGAATCGCACCACCCTGACTCTGCTCCCAACAGCCAGCTCTCTCTCTGGAGATTAACATAATACGCGCCTTGAAGCTGCGGCACGTCAGGATGGGGCCAATCAAACAGAGGCCCAGAGGGAGCCCCCGGACGGAGGAAGAGTTCAATGTCCAAAGGGCCCAAACTCGGCGGGGCCGGACCCCGAACACAGTGCGGGTGCAGGCACCGGGCACAGGGCGGAGCGGCAGGGGCGGCCGCGCCCAGCTCCCGCGGATCGGTTCTGCGCTCGGAAAGCTCCGCGGCGCGGTGATGGGATGGGGCGGGGGCGCCGTGGGCTGCAGCCTGCGGAGCAGGGTCTGCCCGCTGGCTGCTCACATTTGCCCGGACGACCACGTGTGCTCTGCCTCGACAACAGGAAATTGTAAGGTTTGCCGCTCTCGGGCAGTTCTGCTCGGATGGACGGACAGACAGATCGATTCCCGGCGCTCGCGGAAAGCTGTGTGGTGAGCCGCCTCCCCGGTCACATGGCCGGTCTCTCGGGGGCCACTGGCTGCCGGCCAGGCCCAGGCCACAGAGCCCTGCGAGAGTCTGGCTCTGCGTCCGCTCCGGGCCACAGACCGGTGCTGGCAGAAACACCAGAAACCTTCTAGGGCCCTTCTGGCCACGTGGTCTGCCCGCTGTAGCTGCGCTTCCGACTAAGTGGGCTCTGGGCTGATTACCTCACCCAGGGATCTGCCCGGAACCCGGCTCGGAGGCCCCAGGGACGCAAGACAGCGGCTCGGGCTGGTAATTGCTCCCCCCCAGGAAGGGGGGTTGCGAGACGAGGTCCGAGCGCATCTCCCTGGGAACCAGCACGGAGGAGCTGAGCCTGTGGCACCCACAGGGGCCAGGATGAAACCAGGCCCGTGAATAAAAAATCTCGGTGAGGCCAGCATGCGGCCCTCCCTCAAGGAGACCGCCCCTCCTCAGGGTGTCTGCGCGGCTCTCAACGCTCTGCTGTCCCCCCTTCCCCCGCCTTCTTGGAGCACAGTCAGCCCTGTCTGCCCTGGCCTCCGCACCCGCCTCGGGGGCCCCCCGCTCCTGCCCAACCACGGGGACCCCCAGACGGAGCCCCACGCCGGCCCAGGAGGGGCTGGAGCAGCACAGACGGAGAGGACGGAGGCTGCTCCTGGGAGCCCGAGGGGCAGGGCAGGGGCGGTGCGGAGCCGGAGCCGCAGCAGAGGACAGACGGCGCGCTCCCTACATCCTGACGCCCCTGCCCTGCGTTTATGTCGTAGCCGCTCTCAAGCTGCTTCAGTTAGAGCCTCGGATAATTCACTTTCAGTCTTTGATTTCCGAAAAAGGGCATCTGCGGTTAGGAGGCTTCTCTTGAGACTCTCCAGCCGCGCCCTGCAGGCCGTGACATCACCCCCCGCCACGCTGTGTTGTGCTGGTTTGCTTCCCACTTAAGGAGCAGGTTGCAGGCAGGGAGGTGGCCGGCTCGGTGGCCCCCTGCATTTTGCCTGGACAACGTGCAGCTCACGGTCCTTGCTTGTCCTTCCCCGAGCAGCTGGGGTGGCCCTGGGACCAAGCGCTGACCAGAGCCTCAAGGACAGTGTCTCCTCTGCTGACAGAGGCACTGCCTTCCTCACTGTGCTCTTGCCGGGAAATGGGACAGAAGCCCCTCCAGGGAGGATGGCGGGCAGAGGGCAGGGTCACCCAGCAGTGCCCTGCCCTGGGTGCCACCTCCTGTCCCTCTGAGCTGGTCAGGGGACCGGTCGCTCACCGTCCCAAGCGCGGGCTCCGGGAACCACTGAATGTAGTTTCTGTCCCTTCTGGCATATGTTCTCGTTCTAACGTTACTGTTGGGTTTTTTTTTTTTTAAAGATTGTATTTATTTATTTAGAGAGAGATCATGAATGGGAGGAGGGGGCAGAGGGAGAGGGAGAAGCGGGCTTCCGGCTGAGCAGAGAGCCGGATGTGGGACTCCATCCCAGGACCCCGAGATCAGGGCCTGAGCCGAAGGCAGACGTTCACCACTGAGCCCCCTGGCGCCTCCTCGCATTCCCGTCCCCATGCTATGGCCGGGGAGTGTGGCTCCATCCTGGGCCGGCCTTCGCAGAGCTGCTGAGATGTCCTCGACGCGGTGACACACACTTGGCTTTTGTGACTGTTCCGTGTGTCTCCTCGGGGCCTCCAGCTGCTGCTGCTGGGGCAGGTGCAGGACCACACACACACGCATGAACCTTGCGTGCTGGTGCGTGTGCCATGGCTGCGTGTGTGTGTCACGCGGAATTAACACACAACTATGAATACGAGCTTCATTTTAGTACATAAATACATAGTGCGCCACTTCCGTAACTGACACAGAAGGTCTGCCTGGGTCACGTGTGTGTTGGTGTCCGTCGTGCGATGCGTGCACACGTATTTCTGTATAAACACTCGCATGTGTGGAGGTGCACACACAGACGGATCCGTCTCACCGATTGTGTTATTCAAATTCTGCCCTTTTTTCCTTTTGCTTCTTGATTCCCTGTTTTCGGAGAAAATAGCTCGAATATTACTGTGAATTTGCCAATTTCTCCTTGAATTTCTATCAGGTTTGCTTTACACATTTAAAAAGCTGCGGAGTGGGACGCCTGGGTGGCTCAGTGGGTTAAAGCCGCTGCCTTCGGCTCGGGTCATGATCCCAGTGTCCTGGGATCGAGTCCCGCATCGGGCTCTCTGCTCGGCTGGGAGCCTGCTTCTCCCCTCCCTGCTCTGCCTGCCTCTCTGCCTACTTGTGTGATCTCTGTCTGTCAAATAAATACATAAAATCTTTTAAAAAATAAAATAAAAATAAAAAGCTGCGGAGTTGGGGGGGTCACCGTTCCTGCACGGGGTGCCTTCCGAACGCATGCGCCCTTTACCGCTCGAACGCCGCTCCTGGCCCCTCACGGGAGGCCCCGAGGGGCGCGGGCACCGGTGCGTCCGGCAGGAAGTCTCCCCACGCCTTTCTGTGGGAGCCTTTGCCCAGCGCCACGCGTCCGAGTCATTAGCTCTCAGACGTCTGTCTTAGGTGATACAGAAAAGCACAGAAAACAAGGCAAAGGAGTTGCATTTCTTTAATCTGATATGAAAATCACGATCTAAACGTGTCACAGTTGTACTGTTTCGAGTGTTTCCTACCCCGTTTCACAGTAACCACCGTCTGTGGGTTATTGTGCTTCTCTTGACCTTGTCGTTCCCATTGTTTCCTCCTGGGGTGCCCGGTTGTTCCCCACGGGGCCACGAGCCCTGCAGCCGTCCGGTGGCCCCAGGTCTGTGAGCCCCGCCGGCCGCGTGGCAGGACCGTGGGCGGCATCTCCTTCCTCCTCCCGCGTGAGAGGAGACCTGGGCACTGGGACGGCCGCGTCTCCTCCACCAGCTCCCGGGAAGACCAGCGAAGCTGATATTAAAATTTCTTTTTAGGGCGCCTGGGTGGCTCAGTGGGTTAAAGCCTCTGCCTTCGGCTCAGGTCATGATCCCAGGGTCCTGGGATCAAGCCCCGCATCGGGCTCTCTTTTCGGCAGGGAGCCTGCTTCCTCCTCTCTGCCTACTTGTGATCTCTGTCAAATAAATAAATAAAATCTTTAAAAAAAAAATTTCTTTTTAGAGTTTGCCCCGACAGTTACAAGACCGAGCCATACGATTTAACCGTGACTTTTCTCAGCACAGACCTCGGTCCCCGTGTCGACCAAGTCCCCGCGCTGGAGCCCTAACTCCCGGTGTGGCTGTGTTTGGAGGCCAGGCTCTAAGGGAGTCATGAATTCAGATGAGGCAAAGGCCCTGAGGCGACAGGGCGAGGATCGTTGTAAGAAGAGACAGGGGAGCCCTCACGCCCTCTCTGTGCAAGCCAGGAGCACCGGCACGCGGGCGGGCAAGCCAGGAGGAGCGCCCGCCCCGGCAGCCAGCTCCACCCGCCCCTGTCTCGGTCCTCCCGCCTCCGGGACCGACTGGACACGAGCGCCCACCAGGCTAGGTCAGGGCTTGCTTTCCTGAAACGCATCTTAGAGAGAGTCTTTCGGAAAGGGCGCATGGGTAACGCGTTTTCTGAGCCTTGACAGGTCTAACGTCTTTATTCAGTGCCGCCAAGGTCCCCACACCTGAGCACCTGCGTGGGGGGGGCCGCGGGAAGGGCGCTGGGCCGGGCGGGTCTGAGAGGGAATGGCGAGTTTGGGCCTCAGGGGCCTGCAGGATGTCCCCGGGGAGGAGCTCGAAGGAGATGACTCCGGAGGTGCCCTCGGGCCCCGGGGAATTGCCGGGGGGTTGGAAGATGTGTCAGGGGCCCAGACTCGGCCCCCTGACCACTGTCTGAATTGGATGTGTGGGAAGCCCAGGGTCGCCGGCCTGGCCGGTTTGGGCAGCACGTTTCATGTCGGTGTTACAAGATTCCAGCCCTGACGACTCTGGGGGGTTCACGCGCGTCACTGACACGGAGAAGAGGGCTCCCCCGCCATCGAGGCCCTGCCCCTCCCTGGGCTCACGGGATGGGGGTGCCGTGCCTGGAGAGCCCCCGCCTGAGTC